>UCOJ01000224.1:0-151002 GCA_900474305.1 Cecidostiba fungosa | reverse complement strand
TATGACTTTTATTGACTGTGAATTTTATAAATACTTGGAAATCCAATCGAAATTTGTAAGTATCTTTATATTTAGTAAACGCTACAAGAAGTAAGATCAATATTTCTCAATGTGATGGTTTCGAGGTTATGTTTATTCTATGAAATGCCCAAAAAGTGTGAGAAAAAGCGTTTCATCATTGTAAATTCCTAGCTATTTTTAGCTGTATTCGATGGCCATTTTAAATGTTCAGATTAATACTTTTGAGTCTAAAATTCTTCTGCTTGATTAACACGTTCTATACTGACGAAAATATATCGAGGTTTTACATTATACACTCTATTCAAAATAATCAATCGTGATTCCTCATTCCCGACTAAACGTTTCTGCGCAATCACGTTCCGGCAGCAAAAACCAGCGACTAAAAATATATAATCACTTCAGCGAACTGATCAACTCGAAATGAAAGAAAAAAAAAAAAGAATCGTTAAACTCCAATACCTCACGCGAACGTTAATCAGATTAAATAGGTCTGCTTAACTGCAAAGCCCGCTCCAATTCCAGCCTTTCCCCAAATAACAGAACAAGCGGGTAATTGCCGCGCGCGCGCGGCGTTTATATACCTCTCTCGGCTCTCGTCAAACAAAAAATGCCTGAAAAATCGCTCTCGACCTTCCGCCCGGGACAAAACGCTGTAAATACAACGCGTGCTCAGAGTCGTTATTACGTAATAAACCTTCCGATGTGTATGGAACATTTAAGTTTTTCAGGAATTTACATACACGCGGCATTTGAAATGTATAAAAGGTAATTTTATGTAAAAATAACTTTATTCTAATTTTACCGTCATACTGATATCGGATTGTACACCTATAATATCACAAGTTTTGTTCAAAAACAATAGTTTTCTATTCAAAAGCAATAATAATGTAACACAACACGAGAATGAATAATTTGAGGCACATCGAGGTTTCAATTTATAACGTTTTTCAAAGAGCTAATATTTATATCTAAAAATTGTTATAAATGATACGTACTATTAATGAAACTTTTACAGCAGTAAATTAAAAATATATCGACCTAAAAAATAATCGCCATAAAACCTAAAACTCACACCAGTTTTCCATAAAACTATACAAACCATACTTCACAGGCATCAATCACACACACATACAAGTATATACAATAAGTACATCGTGAATATACTTATACTACAAGGCACATGCGTGTGTAAGTGTAAGTATATAATATGCTTACCCTCGGAGATCAATCGCTCCCGGATCTCCCAGGCGAATATGGTGGGGTTCTCCCGCTTGTACTGCTCGATCTTGGACACGACTGCGGGCGTCGCTACCTTGGGTTTGCTGCCGCCAATGAGACCCGGTGGGCGGAGGGTGCCTGCAACACAGAGACCAGAACAGGAGAAATCAGTACCTGATGTGTGCTGCTGCTGCTGCTATGCTTATTGCTCGGCGTTTATATACTGATATGCTGTTGGGATATATGGGTGATTATAAAAAAAAAAAAAATACTTTTTTGAAATATATTTTTCACGTGTGTTTTTCTAAATCGGCTGTACGGTATAGTTACTTTTTAAAAATAACGTTGTAGTTTTATTGCACTAGTATATGAAAATCATGGAATTGCGTTTTTTCTTATCCTCTGAATTTTTAAAACTTGCGATTTTATAACTAAGTGTAAAAATTACAAATAAGTGCCGAGTTACCGACTGATGTACATACAATATCGACGAACAAAATAACTTGTAAATTCACTCAAAGAGCTTTTCGGTTTCTCGATATCGTGTGAACTGAATATATCTGATAGGACAAGACTGGAGCAAAAAGGAGCAAACAATTTCCTCACTAATAGTTACGGTTTCCATCCAAATCTACCTATTTACACGACGGAAAAAGCAAAATAGCGAGACCCTAAGAACATTTCCTTTTTGCTGTATTAGGTATTATAGCTAGGCGACATTGATATTCGCGTTTTTTTTTATAATTATAGCCATATACATATATAATACAGTGTGTGATGAGAGGTAAGGAGAACGGAGGTGCTCACGTGAGGCTGATTGAAGTGAGGTGTGGTGCTTTGGTAATACCTATACAGACTTTCATCTAATATATATAAATTAAAATTTTATCCTAAATATATTTATAGCCGATGAAAAATATATCACAATTATCGCGTAAAACCGTACACTCTCTACATAAAATTAGAATCTATATAATATAAGAATGCCTTATTATTTCAACGTCAATCGCCCTTCTTATTACAAAATAATTATAATTTTATCACACATACACGTAGACCTCACCGCACAATTTTCACAGCTCATAAAACCCGCTCTCTCTCTCTCTCTCCTCAACAGTCTGTAAATCTCTCACACACACATCCATCCATTTTACACGTCCAGCTACACACTCCCAGATGTACATTATATACAGGTATATACGCATAACCAAACCGTTATTAATATAAAAATAATAGCGTGTCGCAGAGCAGCAGCAGCAAAACTCTCGCGTGCGCTCTCACGGGAAAAGATATCCAAGTGCGTGCTAATGGGCAGCTCCTGCAAAATTCCCCGGCTCTTTTGTTCGCGCTCACAAGGCTACATATATACCAGCAGGATCATACCACACCATGCACGTCCGAGGCGTGTGTATAACATTTAATAAAGGAAACCGCGCAAATCGGTCAATTATCTTGCGCGTCTTGACCTCGCGTGTGTCGAATCGAAGAATACAATAAAAAAGAAGAAGAAGAAGAAATTTTTTTTTCTTTTCGGACGCTCTACTCGCGCGCGATTCGTCATCTCTTTCAATTAACTCTCGGATAAAACCTTGCGACGTGCTCGTTATTAAGTGAAAATTATAATAGGTGTATTATAAGCGTCGCAAAAGGAGCTGATGCGTATTATATGTATAATAAGATTTTCCATAAAGTATATAATTACCCGGCGAGCAGCAGCGAGCTTATTACTGAAATTATGTATATTGAATAGGGGGGTCCGAAAAATCGCGAACCAGAGAGAAGCAAGAAGAAGAAGAAGTAGTTCTTTAAAAGCCAGTCAAACTCATCGCTTCAGGCTATATAGAGAAACGCACGTCAGAGAGAGAAAGAGACTCTCTCTCTCTCTCTCTCTGGGTTACGGTTTTTTATGGTCGCAAGCGCACACGCCACAGATTTAAAGCTTGAAAGAGAGAATTTCGCTCTCTTTTCTTTTCGGAATATACTTGCACACACACACTCTGCGGTTAGGAAACGTTATTTCTTTTTTTTTTGGCTGCAGCTCGACAGAATGCGAGGAATATATATATATGTAATATAATAATCGATGATCGGATAATTTTAGATAATCGACTGGTTGCGTGTCTGTTGCTTCTGCTGCTGATGTTATCGGACGATCTATCTGTATGTATATCGAGAATCAAAGCTATGTATATACTAGAGGCTTATTTATGGGCCCGGCGCCGTTTAACGATGCGACTTTATGTCGTTGGAATATCGCCTACTACTGCAGAAGGTGCGAATACAGCATGTGTGCTGCGAGGAAACCGTTATAATACGCTTTGGGTGTATTATAGAATTTTATCGGGGGATATTAATTCTTGTAGGCAAAAATTGAATTGTATTTTTAAGAGACACTGTGTGTGTGTGTATTGAATTTTATACTCGCGGTTTACGAGTCGATGTAAAATTTAATGGGTGTCTCTTAGGATTTTCTCGCTCGCCTAGTATATACTCGATCCGGATAATTTTCGAATTTCATGCGATGAAACTTTGATGAGGATCTAAGGGTAGCCGTTATATATACAACACTTACTTTTTGATGCAGCGAGTGTAATGTAAAAACATATGGCGCATCGCCTCCCCCGTCGCTTATATATATTTCGCAAGTCTGGAATATTATAAACCGACGCTTATTGCGCAACGAGCGCAAATTTTCAAAGAAGAAACCGCATCGCGTATGCTTTATATATACATTCTCTCCTTTTATTCCGTTGAAATTGGAATAACCATCTGCACCGGTTCTTCACGCGAAGTTACGCCAGAGAGACAGAGATAATCGAATAAATATATATGCATATACGCAATTTCGCACCTCGAACTAAACTTTTCTCTCTGTATAATATACACTGCACACTTCAGCTCAACTTTTTCTCATCGACGTAACTCGATAAGTTACGATCATATATATATATACAACATAGGACAAGGGTGAGAAATTGTTTAGTTCCAGCTCATCGCGCCCTCAGCTATATATGTATATGCAACGCGTGATTATTATCTACATCATACGCGACAGCTGACCGCAGAGAAACTTCAAATGGTGGTCGCGGCTGCATCATCATCATCATCATCATCATCATCATCACAAGCTATACAGCAACCCGATCATCGTCGTCGAAAAAGCGCCGCAGGACCATAACACCGGTGTCTAAAGCTCCTTAGTATTATGTATATATATAGTAGTATAGTGTATAGAAAAGACAAGCGCGCGAGAGAGGAATGCGGGCTTCATTCAATTGGATTAGTTCCTCGCGACTGATGTGTGTATATATATGTATGTATGTATATGCACATGCGTGTCTATGTGTAAAAGTCGTGTTATATATAAAGTAGAAACAAGGGTTCTCTCGTATATACTCGAGCAGCTCGCGCGTCGACGGCATAATTCGCGGCCGAGGCGACGACGACGAGCGGCTTGAGCGGATAGGGTAAATGACCCAATTGCCGGCGGTGATGTGTGTGGCTGGGATCCAAGTTTGTGTGCAGTAGTGCGATTTTATTGCGATCATTTGGACTTTACGGACAATCATTGGGGGTAATTGCTTCTGTGAGAGATTTTGGTGATTTATATTTTCATGGTATATTTATTGCTGAATTTATAATGAAGTATTTTTAGATATTGTGCTGTGTACTGACTCGGGAACTTTTTTTTAAATAGCGCAGCTTGTTTTATTGCTAATTATGTGATGAATCGACGATGAATCTTTTTTTTTTAAGTTATTGATGCGTTTTTGTTTGATGACATTGAGATGAAACATTTTACTTACTAATAGGTGCATTTATTGAGGTTGGAATTTCGTTTAAACTACATTATATACGTGACAACGATCCCATTTTTATATAATCCCTTTAACTTTATAATAAAATTTCTACATAATAATGAACTTGCTAATTTCAAAGGCAATCAGTATATATCAGATATTCTTTTCCAGTATATCACTGTTTTAAGAAGGTAAAATTTCAAAATTAAATAAAAATTAAAAACTACACTGTACACATACATACGTCTCCAAAATCGCGCATAATAAAGTATCTTAAATATCATCTCACAGCTCCCCTATACACGTACCGCGCGCGCGCAAGCCAGCGCCAATAAAGCGACAAAGAAACCCATGTAAGATTTAAATCCGCAAGGGCTTAGCAACCGGATAACGACGACTCGACGAAAGGAAACGTCGTTCTCTCTCTCTCTCTCAACAATCTGGTTTTCCACCACTTCTATATATACCACTATCACTAAAGAACTATATATATATATATACATCCGACCTTCAAAAAAAAAGCAGAATCTACACACGCACCGCGTCAGCTCGGATTATTAGTACTTATATACTCGGCTTTTATCGTGCGCTAAGATAACGCCGGCGATTGTTGTGTACACTGATAAATCGATTTGCGACTCGTCGTCGTCGTCGTCGTCGTCGTTAAAAGTGTCGCGCGCGGCACTTTTGATATTATAGTCTCGCTTTGCATAATTCGTCTTATACCTATAACAGCTGCTCGTGAATTATTGCGACGCAATTTTTATATTGTTCTCTCTCTCGTATATAATTATAATTGTGCCTCGAAGCAAGCACACATCAGTCAATCATTGCGTAACTATTAATACTTTTGCTCCCACAATATAGCACTGACGCAAAAGAGACAACGCCCTGAAAATGACGATAATGTATATCCGTATATATATATATGAGTTATTACACGTATAATGTATTCCAAAAGTATATAGTTTTCATTTTCCATTACACACAGGCAAGCACAAAACTGGAAAGCCTCGACGAAGTATAGATAACGATGAAATATAAACACACATACACACACATACCGAAGAATCCTCTTCTCTCCGATGCCTCTCGGCTGCGCGGCGATTATGCTAATTAATGAGCTGTTAGCTCGAGAGAAATAGCGAGAGAGCGCGCTTACAGGAGCGGACTCGGTAAATAAATAATAGAGGGACACTACACACAGAAAGATCCTCTCTCTCTCTCTCTTAGTATATAGATACTATCGGCGAAAGCTCGTGCGCAGGTAAAAAGAGCGAAAGAGATTGATCTGCACGGCGTAAAGTAATTGGCCGAGCGATTACGGCGCATTATATTCACCTCTTGTGAGCTCGAGCCGAGATGAAGACGTTCGAAAAACACTACCGAGAGATAGCGCAGTAAGAGAGAGAGAGAGGCCTGAACGGGATTTTTACGAGCAGCTCGTAAAGTTAACGAGGAGAGCGAAGAGTAGTCGGTCCAGTGGCTTTTTTTTCCAACAGAGATGCTGCAGCAGCAGCAGCAGCAGCAGCTTCAAGAGAGATGCGCCCTGGCTACCTTACGCCCCTTTGCCATTAGAGGTGTGTAGGTGTGTGTGTGTGTATATGCGTGTGTATATGCGAGAGATGATAAACAAAGAGGAGCGGCGGGAAAAGGTGCGAGAGAGAGAGAGTGTGTGGAAGGTGCTTCCGACGAGAGGAAATTTTTATAGCGAGAGCTGCACGGCTGAAGGAGAATGTGCGAATGTATATATATATATATATATATTATTGCAATATATAGTGCAGGAAATTTTTGTTTTTATATTCGAGAGGTGTATAGTGCTTTGTTAAGTCAGCCAAATAAACTGGATGACTAATATACGCGGTTGTAATTGTTTTGTGTACGATCTTTTTAAATTTCGGCTTAGGGTTTCAGGAGCTAAACTTCGTATTTTCGTACGACACAGACAGACTAGAAACATCAATATTAATAGTCCGATTATCAATTTTCCAGCGGCAAATCACAACCGAGAATCATCGAAACATCTGGCAAATTTCACGGCATATATAAAGACTGCGCAGAGACGACGACGATGATGATCAAGAATTAATAAATATACCGATAAGACACACACACACAACTCGCTCGCTTCGTTAACAATCAACCTGTTTAGATTATGTGTGTATACGCGATTTCACAGGTAATTTAACCCCGCATCACGGATATATCCTACTGATGTCATTGCGCCGCGTAAATTTTACCCAAAAATATACAATCCCCTCTCTCCTCTCCGCCACATACTTTAGCGCAAAACCCATCGCAAAAGCTTTTGCGCGCGGCTCATAAAAGCAAATTTTTTTTCGTTCCCCGCGATATATACTCGTTAATACGCGACTTCCGGGAATAGGTGCTAACGAGCTTGTGAGCTCAACAGCCTATATAATTTGAATTCTCCAGCTCTCTCTCGGATTACTTCTTGCGCGCATCGAGTATGGTGGTGTGTTTTTGCCGAACCCGCGCGCGCAGCTGCTATAATCGGCTATTAAAACGACGCCTCGGCTACTCTCATCTCTCTCGATGGGAAAACAATTTCTTCGGTGTGAACTTGCCGGTAACACCCATCCTACATACTACGATCTGCATATTTATTTTTACAAAACATTGTGAACCGCGCAACGCCTATAATATGCTAATTTCAGGCGTTACAGGTATATATAATACCTATATAAGTAAGTACCCGGTTAATTATCGAAAAAAAAAGTCTTTCTCCATTCCGCTATAATCTTTATATAGCGGAGGAACTATACCGATATATCTATACTCGCTTGCTTTATAAATCGTTGTGGGGAGGGAGAAAGAGACCTTACCCAATAGTTTGGTGACGACGGCACCTTGCTGGTTCAGCGATAAAACGTGATTCGCCAGGTCGTTATAGTGCCTCAAGGCGCCGAGACCGTGCGACAGCTCGAGCATTCGTTGCCGTGAACTGCCTGTTCCTCCTCCGCCGCCGCTGCTGTTGTTGTTGTTGCTGCTGCCGCTGCTCGTGTTGAAGAGGCCGGTGCCGCAGTTTGGGAGGCTGATTCCTGCGATAGAGAGATTTTTATTTGATGTGTGTGTGTGTTATAGGTTTGGGAATAATTTCTTTTTTTTTTAAGCTGTAATTTATTAATCGTAATCGAGAGCTGTATTTTTATTCTCTGGATAACTACGCGTGGATATAAATCTGTCTGTAAGTGTGTAATTGAAAAAAAAATCGGATGAATTTTTTATTAGAACGAGAGACATTGACGAGCTGCAAATCGTCGTAGATGCATTATAGATCAACGCAGCAGCAGCATAATGTATATGTATACGTAATAAGTTATATTCTCGCATCGACTCTACACACTACAGTATATAAGTTATAGATTTCCGTTAAATCCGAATCCGAGCGATAATGAAATAAACTATATTTCAATATAACTCTCTCTCGTATACACAATCAGTCGCAATAAATTATTCAAGATAACACACATTAATTTATCTCCCATAATAACCTTAAATGCGCATTACATAAACAAAAAATCAATCACTATTCCTAATAAAATCATTAGTCCGACTCGAAAACGATCCCGATCTATATAACAACCGGTACAAACACACACCGCAAACCCATATAATATCCTCCTCCTCCTCTATTATACACAAAAGGCTGTTTTGGTCCGGAGGTATATAACTCACTGTATAATCACGACGATTCTCTCCAGCTCCGAGACTACATATAAAAATCACCGCCGAAAATTAGCTCCTAGGCAAATTAGCACAGGTATATATATACACACAGCCACAACAATAGCCTCTTGACCGGTAGGCGCGCATCTCTTCAGGAGCCGCCGCGCGCGCGCGCGCGGCGTTTGTGTACCTTGTGCAAGTCAGCGGCTAAATGATTAAGGGTCTCCGGTCAGAGAAAGAAGAAGAAGAAGAAGAAGAAGAAAAAAACGGCTAAACGATTTGGCACGCTCGGGCTCGAAAGTTTAATTTGCCTTGGACACGCTTCCCCGATTACAAATGATTTTCAGCTGAAATCCACGCGACGAAAGAAACTATACTGTATTATATATATATATATACTCCCTCTCGTATTAGGTATATACATATATATACGGAGAGATAGAGACAATGACGAATACGCAGTCATGATTGCTCGATTAAAGCCAGCTTTTTTTTCACCGTCTCATTCTCATCTCGACGAGCTGCTCCTGATGCTGCTGCTGCTGCCGTTGGCTTTTATATTCACATCCGATTCAATTGGGTCTTGTTTATGTGTGTGTATATATATATATACGGGGCGTGAATGAAACGCGTGAAAGAAAAGAAAAAAGACGCTTCGGAGAAATGAGTATATAGGCGACTCTTGTGTTCTAGGGTTTCGTACCTGGAACAAACTGCTGTCCCATAGAGGCCCACACTCTGTATATTATATATATAGGAAAACGGAGCTGAAACAAGGAGAATTTGTTCCGGACGATCGACTCTTCTATATATGTGTATATAGAAAGAGATCTATATATATGTGTGTGTGTATACGCATATATAATTGGAAAGCGACTAATTGGGGATAGTAGGCCCGGACGAGGTCCCCTAATTGAAATGCCTCGCGTGTGTCGCCTGTCCCCCCGCGATCTCGATATAATCGCGTCTTGGCAATAAAATTCTCGCACGCACTCGAGAGAGAGAGAGAGCCGGTCTCTCTCATCGATTGTGGGCGAGAGAGGATAATTCGATTCCCACAGAATAATAAAGAGATGAGACTTCTATATCTCTCGCAAATAAGGGACATAATATTGTGTATTTGAAATTGATCACAACAACGGCAACGTCTCATTATAAACTCGGACGACTCAATCAGGCGGGAGACGAGCGCATATAAGAAAATCGTCGAAAAATCATAAAAAGCTACTCCTTCTTTCTTGTTTTTTTTTCAATCACGCTCACGCTGGCGCCCAGATTCCCATCGTTATAAACCCTCTCCTCTCCTTATATATATATCTATATCGTCCACGAAAAAACCTCACTTCTCCGTGGAGAGGAAAAAAAAGCGCAGCCGGTAAATCAAGGCCTGAAACGACGTGCAAATCCAGGACAAACCGCCTCGTCTTTTATGAGCGTGCAGCGGCGGCGGCGGCGGCGGCAGTTGTTCGCGAAAAGGCGCGCACGCGTGCGATACCATCTCCTCTTGTGTCTGTGTGTATATATACATATACATGCAAACGGTGCGAGGCTCAATTATCTTTGATTCGCTGGGTTCGGCTGGTGGCTCTCGTCGCCACCTTGTAATTTAGATTATCTCTTTTAGGGTGTAGGTATTATATAGAGGGGCTACTCTCGCGCGCGGCCTACCGAAAATCGCTATATGTGAGTATCGCCGATCTGATCGTTATCGCTAATTAATTACAGGCCGATTGTATTTATGCGATATATATATATATATATAGACTTATGGTATATGCTTTCTTGAGTCTCTGTACTGCTGCTTCTGATGCAGGACAGTGTAAACATACGAGAGAGAAAGCGATGCGCGTCTCATGAAATATTCATCATTGTTAATTCTGCGGATAAATGTATATTATATAATATATCACGCGCGTGTAAAGCGGCAATTATGTATCGTCGTGTTGATCGCCTGCTGCTGCTGCTACTTGCTATATAGGGGTAGGTATATGTACGTGTGTATATGACTGCAATTGTCGCGCACTCGATGAATTAACTTTGTCAGTTGAGATAAGTGAGTGTGGAGTGGTGTAGTGGATTTATCGGTGGAGGATTTTTTTCGATGTGGTGATTGTCCGTCTGGTCGTATTGAAATTTTAGGAAGCTTTTATATAATACTAATTGAAAATTATTCCACTAGGTTCACTCGTTTTTCTATAGTTCAACTCCCAGCACTCGGTTTTCGACGTAGAAGACTTTACTTCTTAATACTAATACTACTATAAATTTATAAAAAACAAAAAAACTCACCGTCGATCAACGCAGGCGCAATCGGCAGATGCTGCTGGTGATGATGATGTGCAGCAGCAGCAGCAGCAGCAGCAGCAGCAGTAGCAGCAGCAATTTGCGCAGCCGTCGGCTGTGTCGTATGATGATGTTCCCATGGTCTGGCCACACTCGGCTGTTGTTGTCCCGCACTACTAGTTTCCGTCGTTCTCTCCTCTCTACTACTACTACTACTACTGTTACACTTGCGCGTCGTCGTCGTCGTCGTCGTCGTCTGTGGTGCAGTCTCCTCGTCGTTGCTACTGTTCCCACTACTGTGATTCCCACTGTTGTTATTATTATTATTATTATTACTACTACTATTATTATTGTTATTATTGGTGTCCTCGCGTATATTATTATTATTATTATTGATAGTCCTAGGACTAGCAGCCGGTTCCGCAGCACTAGCACCTGCACTACTGACACTCGCGCTTCCTATCCTGTCCTCCAGTAGCATATTATTCGTAGTGGCACTACTCGAAGCTGACTCCTGGTGATTTTGCGGCAGCTCGCAAGCCGCCGCTGCGGACTTGGCTTGTCCAGGTGGCGTCGCGACACCGCCGCCTATCATCATATCACACCTCTTCTATCACTTGAGCTCGACGACACACTTTTATAAGTTATATAGTCTAAATTTCAGACGACGAGAAGGGCACACCGGTGTACCCCGGCATCTTGTATGACCGATGTACATGTATATATAAAAATACAGTGAGAAAGAGCGAAGCTACGAGCGTGCGTGCCCAAGACTCTCTGCTAATCGATGCCTGACTGCCTACCTGCGCTCGCTCGCTTCTCGAGTGTCTGCGCTGAGAGAGTCGAGTATGTGGAGAGAGGGAGACAGAAGGAAAGAGAAACGAAAGGGCAGTAGGTGCGCGCATCCGCGGCACTGGCTGCACCCGCCTACCCACCATTAGGCCTGGAGAACCGGCCAATTGGCCGTAGCTACGCGACGCCCACCCATCCGTCAGGTAGTCATGCGCGACTCTCCGCTACATACACTCTCTCTCTCTCTCTCTCTCCCACCTTTATGCTGGTGTTATATTATAGCTGCACACGTATACACCCCCACTCTCTCTCGCAATGATGCAGAGCCAACTCTTTGCTGTGTAGATACACACAAGTATTAAGAAGCGAGCTGCCCGCAAGGGAGCTTCAATTGATTTCCGGATCGTGTGGAGAGCTGATAAATGCAGTATAGACTGCGATGCCGACGTCGACGCTTCATTATTGTTATTATATATACATTCGTTTTTTTTTCACGTATATATATATATACTTATAAGTATGGTATACACTCGATTTTCTTTTAATAGCTTTGCGAGACGCGACTACCAATGTGTGTGTGTGTGTGTGTGTGTGTGTTGGGGATAAGCTGGAATTATTAAGTAATAGATCTCGCGCGTATTTTTTTATGCATGCGTGTGTGTGATGGGGACACTCTGTTTTTTCTCCTGTAATTTATGGACTATTATGCACATCCGAGAATGTCGCGGACGATATTTGTCGTAGATTATGTGTAACGGTTCGATATATCGTTAAATTCCAGGCGATATTTAATTGCATCCGACAGATTTGCTGGTCTCTGCTGCTGCTGCTGCTGCAGAATGAGCTTCCGTGAAGTCGTAACTGTCTATCATTAGAGTAGAGGTGTTTTTTTTTAGAGAAAGAGAGAGATGGATTGTGTTTGTGCGAGGAGGATTCCAGCTGCGGTTTTTCTACAGATTTTCTTTGGATTTTCTAGTGGAAACGTTGACCGTCGTGTTATTCGACTTTGATGCTTTGCTGGAGTTATTTTTAGCCGATAATGATTAAGCGTTGGAAGATTATTTTCTTATATATCATAATTATAATTATCATACAATACTCCAAATTTTTATGAACTACGGTGACAATTAAATTATTACCTAAATTTCTCTTCCCACCCACCAAAATCAATGTCGATCTCGCATCACAACACAAAATAGATCGTCGAACAGCTTCACACAAAACAGGTTTTATTTTTCGCCTGACTCGCTTAAAAAAATTCAATCTCCCCCAGTCACACTCGTCCTTCTCTCCCCATACGATATACACAAGGTGTATAAAACCCTCGAGTCTACTCTTCGCTCCTACACTTACATAACCGCACACATCATAAATAAACCTTATACAGCATATAATCGTCGCACTAGTAGTAGTAGTCGTGTGATGGAATCTTGTTTGCTCGTCCGATGCACCGGCGGAATTGGAATTTCGTCGTAGAGTTGTTGACTTAAGTGGGCTTTGTGTGTACATGTTACAGCAGCGTATCAGTCGAGGCTTAACTGTAACGCTCATTTTCTAGGCTGCTACTGTGCAGTTTGCACATAGATCGTGGGTTTTGTGTTTGACTGCTTATCTTGGCTTGATTTCATTCATAGGCTAATCGGGCAACGGCATATTCGGCTGTGTTTAATTTCCTGTGGTTATATATATATATATACATATATATGGAGATTGCTCCGAGTGATGCGGCTATTGTTGCTGAACACCTTTTTCTATATTTTTTTAGAATTTTGGGGCTTCATTATTCTTGCTTCTTCGACTACTGTTGCCGGCGTCTGGAGTCAAACGTCGAATTTTTCAGAGACAAGCTGCAGGTACGTTTTCAATTTTTTCAAAAAAGCAAATTTACTGGAAAATCAATTTTTCCTCGCATATATATATATATAAACTTTTTCGCGCGAGACCTCAAAATTTCATTTATGCATTATCACGTGGAGTTTGTCAAACACTTACGGTATCATGAAATTTTTAGCAATTGACTTTCACACGGGCTATAGCATCCAGCAGCGAGTTTATACAGTTTTTACAAGCCACCGCTGTATATATATATATTCGTCTGTTTCCCAGCCTGAATGTTTTATGATATGGTTATAGCCATAAAATTTTACAAGAAATGAGATGGACGTGCGGTCAGTATTATACGTGTATTAATTTTAATTTTTCACACGCAATATGCAGCTAAACTAGAGAGATAAGTGCAGAGGCGTAGCTGCTCATAATTTATTCAATCACTTCAACATTTAGTTTACGCTTATACATATGTATTATATAATATTCTTTGAATTTTTATACTCATATATATATATACATATATATCCAAACAAAATTTATTAAAAATTAAAATATATACGACGTGCATTTTACAGCACGGAAAACATTCTAAAAAAATAATCAGCTATATATACGCTTTCCGAGAAAACCGCACAAGAACCAAGACGACACCTAATAAACCATTGATAATATGTATGAGGAAATCTTTTTAAAATCGCCAGTTATAGATAGCAAATTTTCAAAATTGGAGCACGCCTATATCTAGCTCGATTTTTTTGTTCATTATGTTATATACAATACAAAAAAAAGCTGTGAAAACACGAGAAAATTAAGAAGGCTTATTTTGCAACACTGTTTTCTTATAGCCATTCAAATTCAACAAAAAGTTGTCATTGTTCAACGGCGTGTGCTCAATGCTTCCTATAGAATTCAAGGACGAGAAAAGAGCTTGGATTTTTTAAAGATCGTTGGAAATGGTTGCTTAGGTGAAAAGTTGTCTACGTTTAAAGATAGCGAAAAATTATAAAAATCTGGGGGCTTTCCGAAACCAAGGGATTATTGCCTTTTTTCATAATTGTTCCCTATTTCCAACTGTAGACACAACTTTTTAACTCTTTTCCCGTACTTTGATCCTACAAGTATGGATTTTCCGTTTGCACCCCCCAGACATTGAGTATATGCCATTGAACAATGGTTACTTTTCGTAGAATTTGAATAGCCGAGAAAACAGTGTCACAAAGCACTAGACTGTACGTATAAACATAAAAAATCGAGCTAAAAATTAAAGGTATGCTCCCTTTTTAAAAATTTGGCATTCTCTGACCCCTCTATAACTGGCGATTTTAAAAAGATTTCCTCATATATACCAACCTCTCGACTCACATATTATAGAAATTGAGACTCAACACCCCCATTCATCCTCGTCTATAAAATCGCTCCCCCCCCCCTCACCCAACTGTCCATTATCCCATCAGCCTCAATCGACGCGCCTTCATTTTTCCCACCCCATACGTGTATATATATACATGAATAAAACAGTCTCTCTCTATACATATATATGTATACATACTGCGGTAGCAGCAGTAGAGAAAAAGCTATAGCCAAGCACATGCAAAACCGTCCTGATAAATCATGCGGCAGGAATGAATCAGCTAAATTGCTGCTCGCCCCGCGTGCGTGCAAAGCTCGCAAGCACGCAAGCCATTGGTCTATCGATTCGTATATAATACTGCATACTAGCTCTCCTCTCTCTCTCTCTCTCCCCTTGACGGATTAAGCAAAATGGCGCAGGCATTGCAGCTTTTCTTCGCGCGCGAATGGATTTACTCTGCTGACTCGCCATTTTGAATATAATGAGCTCTATACTCGGTCCCACGGAGGGTGGAGGCGTTGCCGGTAGAATTTTTTTTTTTTTTTTCATGTGTTTTTTTTAGTTGCGGTTTGCTGCCCGCGCGATAGTGTGGAATATTCATGAGGTAAAGGTACTGCATGGGTTGCAGCAACAGCAGTAGTAGTAGCTGCTACTTGTTTCGTGTTGGCTGTGTATAATCGACGGCCAGGGGTGCCTCGCTCAGTGGATATGAGCCTTGGAGGTTTCTAGCGGAGATATATTGTGTGGGTGATGGTGAGGTGTAGTGGGTGGGGTGTGACTGTGGGTTTGAATATTTTGGATTGGGTGTTGGCGTGAATTTTTTTTATTAGTCGATTTCATAGATGATTATATTATGATATTTTTTCCCTTGTGATTTTTTTTGGGTTTAAAAGAGAACTATATTTATTAAAGTTATTATCGGTTACGTCTTTCGAGAAAACTTATTAAATAGAAAGTTATTTGACTTTTTTTTAATGGAAAATTAATTAAGGATTTGCTCTCGATCGTCCTTGCACAAGATATTTTTGATATTAAAAGGTATAGGAAATTAGAAAATGCAACACTGCATATATTTTTTTCAAATTCAATTCACCTAAAAAAAACATTTTTTTCTTTTTCTTTCGTTCTGCAATTTTGCTCAAATACATTTTTTATTAGGTTCGTAAATACGATGGAAATATGACGGAGTACCCTTGCATATATAGTTCAAATTTTAGCCAAAAGCAGTGGAGAAATTCGATCGCTACAAAATATGTTCGCACTTGTGAAACAGTAGCTACTAAGAATGCAGAAATTTTGATTCAAAAGCATTTGGATGGTTAACTCCAATAAAGCCATGACTACAGTTGATCGGCACTTCGGAGAATAGGTGTCCGTGTGTTGGATTTAAAAAAAAAGTGTTTCTTCGGGTTATCGTCGTCTCAATCTGCTGCAACTTGAAACCAGAGACAGTATAAGAGAGTAAGGGACACCTTTATAGACAGACACCTTTTCATGGAAAGGACTTTGAATAAATTTAGTTGAAAAGCCAATGCTTTTGATATGGCTATATTATTATCATCGTTATGTATAGCTAACATTTATTCAAATAATGTCTGTATCTTCTTGATAAACGGAAAAATTTTCTTCCTCACGAAACAACAATAATAAAACACGCAGTGTGTACTGTGGATTTACAATATTTTATAAAAACGTGTTTCATTTCAAACAATTTTCAATAAAAATTTACGAACGTTCTAAAAATACATTACTTGCAGCTTCATTTACAGTAAACAGAATATTAATAACATCAAGCCTGTACAATCCAAAGGAAAATTGCCCCCCCCCACCACACACACACACATACAAATCCCCATAGGTATAAAAGTTTCTAAAACTTGGAAACAACTCCTATACCTACAGTCACTCCATCTAAACTCATTTCCAACAGAAAGCAAAGCACACACAATACCACGAATATATTCGAAAGCCAAAACACTCTCTCACCGCAAAACAATAGCCACCGCACCATCAGTATCTAAAATCTTCCAATTACCGAATCCAGCACATAGCAAAAAACAAAAAAGAAAGAAATCAGCCTCACTACAACTACAAAATATTCCTCATTGTCTCACGCCTCGCGTTATAACCGGCTGCATCAATCTTCATAAATATAACCATGAATAAATGCAAAATTACCTAGGAATTAATATTTAATAAGGATGCGTGCAGCGTTCACGCTCTGCACCCACACAGCAGCAGCAGCAGCGGCGGCGGTAACACGGCGTCGGCCGATAACAGATCGCGGGGAACAATTTATCAAGCTTATTTCAAAAGCCGAAGATCATGCGGCGCGCGCTATTAGATCGAAAGGCTACATATACAAGTGTATACCTGTATACGAAAGCTCGGCCGCTTATATATATATATACATATAGCGCAAAGTTACTTTAGGCGGAGCTAAAGTCGAGGTAGTAGGAGAACCGATGCTAACGTCGATTGGCCGATTTCGTGGGAGGAGTCACGAGGTTTCCAGGCTTTGGTCACGCCTACGGCCAGTAGTATGGGTATAATAGAGAACGATATTATTTCGATTTGCGCTTGGAACTGCTGCTGCTACTGGTGGTGGTGGTGGTGGTTATTGTTGAGCGTCGAGTGCTTGATTGTTTAAATTAATTATCGCTAAGGATATGTGGCTTGGATTTCTTGCTTTGGTTTTATGTAGGTACCCTTTAATTATATTCTTTTGAAGTGGCGTGTAGACTAGAAAAATTGCGTTTATGGACAGTACTATGCATTTTTGTAACTTTAAACAACATTCTTATTTACGAATTAAATTTCTGGAGTTGTACAGCTGTAGCTTACAGGAAATGCATATAATACCAAAGAAAATTTATCAAAGAAGTATAAACCTTTATAGAAATCAAACTTCTGTCAATCTCCAGATCGCCAACGACCTTCGCAACAAAACCTCAACAGACATCAAAAGAGCTCATAATACACCCTGCAGCACAATCAAATCCTCAAAGCCAATATATAACACGCGCTCTTTCGAACAAAACAAAGAAGAAAAAAAATATGTGCTCCATACGTGCAGCACATTATCTTCCTTTTTTTTCCAAATAAATACGAGAAACAACTTGTCTCGAGAAAGACAGCCTCGTAATATAGCCACTGCTCGGATTACACGCTATGGAACTGCAGCAGCAGTAGCAATGCCTGCAATTAAGGTAAACTGCAGGAAAAGCCAGCGGCTGCAGATGCAATAAGAAAAAGCATGTGTACAGTCCAAGGTATTAATCCGCGCACGCGCGGTTATATTATATTTTATATATATATATGTATACACTATAATACATCGGTATTTCTAGCAAAGGCTGCATAATGAGCGTCCGGCAATGCGCGCAGGTAATAATTGTCAGTCGATCTTGTCAAACTCGCAATCAGTGGATATGTAATTGCGTTTCTCGCGTTGCAATATTATAACGACAGACGCTATTTTTCCGCCGCGAGCATAAGCGCGGCGGATTATTTCTTTTTGTGTCTTTTATATATAGGAGTATATATATATACGCGTGTGTATACACGAGCTAGTATAGTGTGTAATCAGTAAACTATATATGTCGAGTGTCTTTATGTAAGCAGACAAACATCGTGTGCCACGCGTTCGTGTGATGCTTTTTACACCGGGTAGTGCAGGGTATATAAGGACCGGAATTTTGGTGGATTTTTTTTAATTGAGTTCGGAGCTGATGTTTGTTGACTCATTAGCGATATTGTCGGATGACGACGTGATTATTGTGTTTGGATTTCAAAATTGATAATGTGTGGTAATTCTTCATTCAGAAATATACGGCAATTTTGTATTTTAATATCGCATGTGAAATTTGAAAGAAACGCGTCTGATGTATATTATCTAATCGTCCTTGAGCTTATACGCGTATTATTTGAAACTCTCGTATAAAAATCTGCAGACAAAAACACTGGCAAAAGAATTTCAGTAATAAAGTCATAAAAGTTCCCCAACACTGAAACACAGACATGACACTGTTTGTTATTCATATTAGTAACAAGTACAATGTTTATACAGATTCGCTCAGACGAACTGATAATCCGCCTAATACATACACGTAGTATCATATCAAAATCTTTTGTCATCAAAATTGCTTCAATAAAAGTATATTGAAAAGCCGATTCTCACTCGACTACGCAAAAGCAGCTATACTAATTAGATTCACCTCCAACTCCCCCACGTCAATTTACCGCCTCACAGAATCTACGGAAGAACAAGTCATACATGCACGGCTGCTTATACATATAGTCTTCGTCAAAGTAGCTGACGGATGCAAACGAACTCTATCCACTTGAACTAGTAGTCACGGTGTGTATATATACAACAGACAGATAGCAAACGGGTTACAATGGACTCTCCCTCGTTCAGCATCACCTGTGCGCATAGCTAATGGTATATAATAAGCAGCGACTCTCATGCATATGAAAATTCGAGTCTGGGCCCGTTAAAACGTCTTATCCCGGAATAGATCTATCGGCACACACACACAACCCTTTTATAATACACTCACGGCTCGCTTTTGTCTATTATGCGTTCTTCAGAGCGTTGAGAAGCTCCGCCTATTGGCGTTTAATTTTTTTTTTTCTCTTCTGACCGAAATACTGCGATGCAGTTATATATAGGAACGTGATGTCGCTGAACTTGCTGGAGAGCGAAGATGTGGAGGGATATTTGCATAGAATCGAGGATAGTTTGACTAGCGGTACATTAGTCGCGGATGTGAAGATAGGAGGATATAAGTGTTATGTGTAACTGTGTGATGTATGCGAGAATTTTGTATGATGAATTATTATAGGAGCTGACGGCTGTATCTGACGCGCGCGGATTTGCTTCGTTTACCGTTGCGATATAAAGATGAGAGAAATGTGGAGCGAGAGTTTTGAGGTGAGATTTGAAGTTTTGATATGGCTGTGTGAGTTTTTTTTTTTTCATTAGGCTGAGAGTGTTTAGGAGTGAAAATTATTGTTATGTAGAGGCGGAGCGAATTTTTCTGAAAGTTTTTGTGGAATTTGGAACTTTGCCAGAGTTGTACTTTTTTGCTGTTTGTGTCTATTTATGATTTTGCGTCACTTAAAGTTTATTACAGCCGCTTGTTTCAGTTATAAAAAGTTGGACACTTTTCCTATGAGATAATTGACAAAGCTTTCCTTCGGAACAGCTGAAAATTGAGCTTCATTTTAATACATAATATAACTCCCGTTTATTTAATTATATCTAAATAAATAATGAAATTAAATATACTGCACTTATAATAATCACACCCAGCAAACGCCTCTCACCCTTTGTCTTGACACATCCAGCAATTCCCCAAAAAAGCCACACACACACACACACACACACAAACCATCTAATCCATCATTTCCGCAAAAGGATCATCATATATCCCTAATCCATCTCCACCATCTCTCGCACACATTATCCTCTAATTCCCTCCTGCGTCTCTCAACTCTCTCTCTCTTCTTCCTCCACAAAGTGGCGGTTCCTGATGTATATACACACATCCCATACATACATCCGTGTTTCCGCAAAGTCAAACAGCAGCCGCACAAATTACTATAATAGGCACATCCCCTGGGTCGGCTGTAAAAATTTCAGCCGAAAAAGAAAAAAACAAAATCCCGAAAACCACACTTGCACACAGCCCCTAGATAAAGCCTTCCAACCCGTAATTATAGCCGTATACCGACAACTGCGCCGGTATAGTCTCCCAAACACAGATACCACAGAGAGTTAAAAGCGGAGAAGAATAATGCACTGTCGTCGCGGGCATTCATCTCTCGCACACATATATATACACACAAGCTGCGTATATGTGTGTGTAAGTGTGTATATACACCCTTTCGCTGATGCAGGTGTTTACTCGCGCGAGTTTCTTTGACTTTTGGAGGAGAGTCAGATATACACATCCATTATGTATCGGGCAGTGTCGCCTTTTTAAGAATACCGACACAGGACACACGAGGAGCTGCAGTAGCACAACACTGGACAGTCGACACAATGCTTATATACACCGGTATGGGTGACAACATCTGTTCCGGAGAGAGAGAGAGAGATGAGAGGGTTCCGCGTTCTTCTTCACCGGATATATGTGTAGTGTATATATACTATGCTGGGAGGATGTGAATTTCGCGTGGGAGATGCCGCCGTGGGTTTCTCTTCCGATTATAGTGCGATGTTTTTTTTTTTAATTCAATCGGCATAATTCGACTTTCCTTAAAAGAGAATATTCTCTCGAACCGATGAAATATCCATAACACATCAACTGAACTATAGATATACCCCCCCTATATAAGCCTCAGATATGTATAAAATATAATAATTCATCGAAATACCACCTGAGCTTATGAAAAATTCAGCTTCCCTGATTTCTTCCATCCTCTCTAAATACTAACCGAACGATCGATCATCTCTCACCTCAATAAATTCATCAAACCGCGAATTAGCCGCAAACTTGGCGCATAAATTATACATACATACCCATATCTATATAGAATATAACCTACACCAAGCGCATAATATAATATCGACGACGATAACTGTGCGGTGTCACACACACACACATTTATAATATAGTCTCTACACACCTTTGCGTTTCGGGATATATATATATATATATATAAGTGGCATGCGTAAACGCGTGTAATGGCCGGGGAGGAGTCGCGCAGCTGTGGCCCACAGCATATACGAGTGACAAGATCTGAAATTAGAGCGTCGGTTGCGTGTCGATCGTGTCATTATCCTACGCCCTCTTCCGGCTACTCCATAACTTGTTCTTCTTCTTCTTCTTCTTCTTTCGATGTGTCTGTGTTTCTATATATGCGGAGGTGGAAGTTATAGCAGCTCACCCCCGCGCAGGCTTTCTTCTGCTGATGCTCGAGTTCGCGTGTGCGAGAGTCTTATTTTTTTGTATATAATATGTGTATTGCTCAACCGGTGGTTAAGTTCGAGGTATAGCAGCAGCTTTTTTTTTTTTCGTGAGCTGCTGCTGTCGTTGCTTTGTGCTCGCGAGTTTTTCGATAATATAGCTCTGTTTAGGAGACTCTCTCGTGCGATGTATTATGTTGAAAAGTAAATATAAGAGTTGGACAATGAGCTTTAGGTGCTGTTTGTTTTGTCGTTTTTTTCTTTCGAGAGAGAGAGGATATTGCTGTACGTTGAACCTTGCCGTGTTTCCTCTGTCGAAACGTTTTTTGTGCCTATATAATTTTTCCATTAAAAAGGCATCAATAATACACTCGTTAAACTAATAAAACGATATATACTCGTTTATATATATATAATTATCAATTTAACGCATGTGTGTACTTGAAATCTTGTCGATAAGCATATAACAGCCGATCCGAAAACCGATTGGCCGAACGACGTTCAAGTAACTCAATACACATCCATTTGGCTTTCACCTGCAGTTTTCAAGCAACAACACACACACACACAGCTTATTGAATCGATTTCGCTTATCCGAGATACAAATCGATTAAAGGTGTTTCATTCACAACAGATGCACATCACGTGCGTTCTTTTTTTTAAACAATTTTGCGTCGAGATTCAGGTTTCGTAACTCCTTTTTTTTGCCCGTCATTCGCTAATGACCACATTATAACGCTTTTTCCTTTTTTTATCGCAGAATTGACTGTTAAGCTCATGATTTTCCGAGACAATGGAGCACGAAATGTGTGATTAAAGCCACAGTACATAATATACCCGATGAGTTTGAAAAAAAAATGTTTTCCCGCCAAATGCCGCGTACACGTGCAAAACGATTATATTCGTTTATACATCATATAATAACAGTATAGGCGAGCATTTATTAGGCGTCTATAATTTCAAATCCTTTTTCCACGTCCATGTGTGCATATATATATATATACGAGTTCTCATTGAGCGATTGTCCTTGCGTCATAATTATCGTATATACACTTCCCCTATATATACCTATACAAGAGCGAGAGAAACCGTGAGAAACAGATCAACGTCGCGTTTATAATTCAAATGCAGACTATAAAGGAAACCGATAAACCACGGTATAACCTCCAAAGGATTTTTCCATCATCTCCTCTCGAACGCACGTATATCTGTATCGATAATAATTCGCCATTGTCTCTTTCTCTCTCTCTCTCTCTCTTACTTCGTATAATATATATATAAGTATACACCAAGCGGACAGACATGAATGGCGCACACATGTATATATATCGCGTGCATAACGCTTGCAAATTACATAGGTGTGCAGTTTACCGAGTGATACTACTCGATGTAAGAAAACGGTCAGAAATCGTCTCGGCGGAAACGTACAAGTATACCTAACTATATCTGTCTTATCTACTCTGATCTGTATAATACACGAATTATTCGGATGTTTCTGGTGAAACTCGCGACGCTTATACAACAACTCTCGAGCGGCGGCGGCGGCTAAAGGATTACGTTTTTCCTTGTATGTATATATATAGAGTTTTTAGAAAAGTTGCTTCGTTATAATAATGGAAGCCGAGGTTATATTGTATATACGAGAGCTATATATAGGAAATCAGTTTTCGAGATAAGGGCTCTCAGGCCGATGTAATCTCGTAACCAAGGGGAGTGGAACAAGTGAACAATATGGCCGCTATATACTTGCCTATGTGTAATACGATGGCGCTTATATCTACTCTATATTACATATATACGTTAGAGCTGTATATATACTTGAATAATAAAGATTTAATGGGATAAACTTATATACGCAGTAGTGCAGTATATAGTCGATAAGGTTTACAAAGAAATATAATTTTTTCCTGGTTATCTATATACGTTGTACAACGATTTTTCTTTTTTTCCCCCGTCGCGTCTGTACTCTCCCGAGAAAAAAGAGATTATAGTAGGAAATCAATTTCCAACACCAGTAGCCGCGGATAATTGTAGAGTCGGATATATATATACATCTCACACTGCACAGCTGTGTGCATCATCGTGTGTCTGATGAATTTTTCTGGTATATAAGCTGCGTTATGTTTGCTTTTTCTACGCGACGGTTTAATCGTGAATGAAAAAAAGTTGCATCTGTACAGATAAAATTGGAATTTTCTATAATAAAGCATATAATATAGGTATATATCTCGAAGAAGAAAAAGATACGAGCAGCGAGTCGATCAGTAGCACTCGAAACACGAGATAATTCTTCGTCTCCTCGCAAAATAAATAAAATAACTCACGCAGTTATTTTACACACATACACAAACTCATTCACCCAACTCCTCGCGCTTATAATAACCCATACACAATTGTAACTTGGAACACGTAAATATGCAAAAGCGCCGAACGACATTTGTCATACACCCACTTTTCATGAAAAAAAAAAAAAATTTCAGCTTCCAAAGGAGACAGCAATTTATTTTTAGTGTCCCTCGTATATATATATATACATACGTGTATAACAAAGACCGGTATACCTATATACACCAAAAGCCTGTCATTGTGTGATGAGCGCGTGCCGCGACTGTTTAAGAGGAAAAAAAAACGTTCGAGAAATCGCGCGTCGTGTTTTGAGCATCGTCGAGCTGCCGTATTATGAATACCTCGTTCGGTATTCGACGGGCGCGCGTGAATAATGGCTCGAACGGCGACGATAACGTTTTAAGACGCGATGTATGTATATGTATAGATATTGTAGATGCTTGTAAGTAGCTGTAAGCACAGGAGTGGATATGTGAAGAGGAAAAATTGTGAGGTTTCCGTGGGTTGGAAATTTCATCTTTTTTTTTTTAGAAATATGTGAGGTATTGGAAGAGCTGTGGCGCATAATTGGGAGGAGATGAATGAGTTTGGGGGTATATAGGTATAATGGAGCGGAGGAGGTGAGGTTGGGAATATTTGTGGAGGTATGGATTTAGGTGTGGGTAGGAGACGTGATGAGGTTGATAATTTTGGATATCATATTGCGACATTTATTTATTTTTTGTTTTAATTTCAATGAATGGGTACTCTTTTTTATAAAGAATAAATTGATCTGAGACGTGTTTATAGTAAAAAAATTCAAGTTCTTTCATAGATGCAGGTACAGAAACACCATATTATACTTGGAATCTGATAAGATTTTTGGGAAAACTTTTAAAGTCATGCAGAGGTGTGGAGACGAAATTCAGTAACTAGTGATCAAGTAGATTCATGCTCAATTCGGTCAGACACTCTCGAGTGCATCGATGACTGAATAGCAAATTTCAGCGCATTTTAAAAAAACGTCTTTTTTATCACTTATACAACAAGTATAAAAATCAGTTACACTACACGTCGTCGTCGTCGTTATACTTTCCTGCCTCTGCATATAATGAAGTAAAAAATTCACGATAATTAGCGCAACAAAGTGTACAGCAGTACATTAGATCGTAATTATAAAAATACAATCGATCCCAAGCCTCGATAAGAAGCAGCTCACTCTCTTGTACCTCTATATATATACACAGCACTTGCTCTTACGCAGCCGCCCTATATAATGAATTCACGGAAACAAAAAAGGCTTACCGCCGCGCGGCTCAGATAGAAAGTCACGTCTGGATAATTCGAACAGAAGCAGATGTCACGGAGCTCCGCACATACACACACACACACACAGACAGACACACAAGTGCTGGTAGAAGGAAATAAGAAATGCCCAGGCAGTATAGTCAGCGATTGTTATTCAAGCTTTTTTCCGCGAGGCGCGAATACAATCGTATCGGCTATATCCCGTGAGAAGAGGAAGGAAGGAGGAGGAGAAGAAGAAGAGAAATGCTATATAGAAGAGAGAGAGGGGGGGAGAGAGATAATGGCAACCGATTCTCAGGTCAGAAAGCGTAAACGAGGTATTATTCGCGATCCCGGGAATATACGCGTCGAAAGAGAGATCCTATCGCTGCAGCGTCTGAAGGAGGAGGATGTAAAAAGTGGCCTATACTGCACTATATGCTTCCTTCCTTTGCGCCGAGATCTATCGAACTTGATTGATGCCGAGAGTTGCAACTAGTTTACTCGGGAGAGAAAGAGCTTATACGCCTGCTTGCTTCTCTCTGCGTCTATTATATATTATCCTGTGTGTACGTGTGATGCGGTTTTCGGAGTAGGCTATTGTCTTGAGAAGGAGAGATCGGTTATCGTCGATTTCTCCAAAGTCAAAATCGGTGTAACGGTTATTATATAGGGATTATTGGATACAACGCTTTTTATTCTTTCTTATTATCTTTATACTTTTTACACTTAATGTAGCTACGCTTGCACGTATTTTTCTGATAACGTGTACGAAGTGTATATATACACAATCACAAGAGATATCAGAACACCGTATATAGCAAGCTGAAATTCACATTTCCGGCGCGAAAATACGATAATTCCCCGCAGCAACCTCCCCCACAGGATGCGCTCACCTCTCGTCCCAGGAACTCGATATCACCGGCGCGGATATAATCGAATAATAAGCTGTAAGTACTATAGCCTTCTTCCTCGGTTTTCTCAGCTCAACATATTTAACGAAAAAAATTTCGTTTCACTCCATCATCATCATCATCTGCAGCACACGTTGTTATACATATACATATACCTATGAATTATATATTCACGCATTATCGAGTGGGCGCGTGTGTAAAAGAGCAACAAAAAAAAAGACAGACCGCTGGCGCGTGCAGCTTGTGGCCTTGGGCGTGTCGATGCTTGCGCGCGTAAAATCGGCCCAGATTTCTTTCTTTCTTTCCGCGCCGCCGTGGGCACCTGCGGATACGAGACGGTTGCTCGTTTCTGCGCCGATTTTTCGTCGAGATTATTTTTGAATTACCGATATATATATGATGATGATTCTGAAACGTGTGCCGCTGTATGTGCACGTGTATGAGGAGGTGGTATAAGGAGGTTTATGGACTGACGTGTATGTAGCAGCGTGAAATTGATGGGGACTTTTCTGATGCGGATTTTAAGATGTATGTGATGTGTGTGAAGGTTAATTTATTGGGTTGAGGCTGGTGGTGTTGGGTGTTGTGATGATTACGTTGGATTTCGTTGTTTATTAGAGCGTGTAATTATAATTAGTAGAATTTTCTGTCGTTTACAATATTTGCTTGCTCCTGTATTAGAAGAAGTTTGCGCTATTTGTACAAATACCGTAGAAACGTAGTTTGTTTTTTTTATCGTAAATTATCGATTTTTGTAAAAGTCTCGGATAAATAACTTGTAAGTAAAATAAATTTATCCAAGTCTTGATAAACTTGGGGTATCGCACGGATAGAACCACAAGTTTAGATGTATATTACCTACTTGACTCCAAGAATACTTTTCATTAGCTTATTACCAGACACTCGAGGTTGCCAGTTTGTCAAAATCTCTTGAATCTACACTTGGATCTAATTTTCACGTGTCATCAGTTATTAATTCTACAGCTGCCCTAATTAAATTGATTAACAAATTGTGTTCCATACAATACAACAATATCAGAGCAATGAAATTTTGCAATTTTAAAAAAAATTGTAATATATAAAAGTAAATCAAATTATACACACCTAAATTAATAGGTAACTCGAAAACCACAACTAACACCCAATAATACGCCAAAAGCTTCTCCAGCACACCTCCAAGAGCATAACGCACATGTATACAATAACTATATCTCAAAGAAGATTTTAAACGACATTCCATTAGACCACAAAGCGCTCGCGCGCGCTCTACACATTATTCTCCCCCCCCAAAGAATTTGTGTAACAAGTGCGCAGAGACCACACCAAGTCGTCGAAAAAAGAAATAATAATAAAAAGAAAGTCAGAAGCGTACACCTCTCGAGATTAGACGCGCCTCTGAAACACACACACAGTAGACCTTGTGATTGAAAGACACATAATACCTGCACTGTATACAGGTGTCTACATCCTCACCCACTATTCACCTCATCTCATTTGCCTCTGAATACGCGTGTCTCTTCTCCCATTATACCGTCCACATAATACGGGTGGCCTAAAGCACCTCACACACACACACACACTCGTTCATTGTCCTCCTCCTATATATACTATATACAGTATACACTTGTACTTCCTGCCTACATCCTCATCGATGACGATGATAAACCGTCTCGATAATTTTCGCGGCAGCGGCGGCGGTGCATATATATTCATCGCCTCAAGCAACCGTTTGTACCGCTTAGGCTAATGAGCGAGCCCCCAGATGCGCAACGCACGGCGCCCCCGCTTTCAAAGAAAGATAAGAAAAGAGAGAGAGAGAGAGAGAGAGAGAGAGAGAGAGAGAGGAAAAAAAGGGTTCCGCTCGATAGGCATCTATATACCAAATGCAGCCGGCAGCAGTGCAGATCGAAGCGTTATAAACGGGGCCACGCGCAGATGCGCGCGACACTGATCTACGGCGCCTAGGTACGCATTATCTTACCGGCCCATCACTCAAACTGTCTTCTTCTTCTTCTTCTTCTTCTTGGCTGCTCGTTTATACGCCTACTGTGGCGGCGTTTTTGTCTGTGTACGAGCAACTATATATATATATCGGATCGGAGAGGGATAACTCTTTGGGTACACACTTATATGGAGGGGGCGGACTGCACCTTGTGCACTTGGCTGCTGCTGCTGTTGTTACGGTTTTCCGATGGATTGACTGTGTTATAATAAAAAAGGTGCTTCGGCATCACCTGCGGGAGTATAGCTTCTGTATAAGAGACAGAGAGAAAGAGTTCACACTACGAAAGGGGAAATATTTATGAGGAGTGTATATGGTATAGTGTAATTGACTATTTTATGAGATATGCATTTTAATGTGTGTGTGTGTGGTACTCGTGCGCGCGGAGGATTTTATAGATTGGGGGGAGAGATTGCGATGCGGGAGAAACGTTTAACGGATAATGTGGCTGACTGACGTGAGGCTATAATATAGTATATATGTATAGGTGTACTTGGGATATTATAATAATTTTGAGAGGATATTTTATTGATATCGAGAGTAAATTTAGAATGGAATAATGAACGATCAATTTTCGTAACTTATTGGTTTAAAGGGCCCGTTATTGAACAGGAATTTAAAAATTAACAGCGCACTAATTATCGTAAGTAAGTCAATTAACATGTCTTGGTATACATTCAAAATAGTCTTGCAAAAACGTTGACAGCGCATAAAAACCAACATAATACAACTCTATTAACACAGCCGTATAAAGAGCAGATAATAGGTAATATATAGCACTCGCTTGATTATTATCATCGTAATCGAGTCGAGCTAAAACATACGTATTTAAACGATATATATATATATATATATATACCTTATACGCGCATATTGTTCAAGATTTCCTGTGTCGTGAATTACCGCATATGGTTGATTCGTTGGTGGTGGCATTTACACAAGGCTATGGTCTCATGTGACTTTTCTATGGTGTTCACCTTGTATTGCGACATATGCTTCAACTCGTCATTTTCATAGTATATTAGCTGCATCATCAAAACCGCTGCACATGGACGCGTTTCCGGCTTGAATTGTTCGGAAGACAACAACTATACATAATAGAGAGACTAAATTTCTCAATTCTATAGCCTCTCGCATCGTCTGAAAGGGGTGACAGATTTTTCTTTAAATATTTCTATTGTGTATAATACATTATAATAGATATTAACGTATACTTGCGTTCTTGTCTTTGATCTGCTGCAAATAATAATAAATTTTTATTATCAACCTCATATCTACATACAAGTCGAGTTAATAAATTAAAAGCAATTTATAAAATCTTTCCTACACACACGACTTGATCAATATAACGACAAAGGACGTGCAAACATACATATGCATCGAAAAACAAACAGACGTCCGCGGATTATCGCAAGTAAAAATCACATTTCGCCAAGAAGAGAGAGAGTCAGCAGTCGCCGCACAACCGCCTGTCCATCCTGAAAAATCGTCGAGCAGGCAATTAGTGGCGGTTAATTAAAGCCGCAGCAGTATACATATATAGCACAACTCGACTCGCTCATCCTGTCTATATATACAAGTGCAGTGCAATATATATACACGCATGCATTGCACATTTTGCACTTTGCACATGCCGTTAATGCCATCTGGCGTCGGTAGACGGCTGCTCGAGCAGACGACGGCTACACTGTGCTCGCTGTGTGACGTCAGTGGCACGATCGAGGCTGGGAAAATGTTGCGAACACTGCTGTCGAATCGTAAGTTGTCATGTTTCTTTCTCCGTTTATTATTCCTCGTCGGTTTGGTTGATCGTGAGAATTATTAGGATGTTGTTGAGGAATCGATTTACTTGTTTGGCTCGACGTTCTCGAGTTGGGGAATCGGTTGTTACGAGCTTGCATAACCTCAAAGATTGGACTATTTTCATCGCTTCTATGTTTGTATATATATCGTATACGATTTCGCGTCTGGTCAATTGCGTTTGTTTAGGAAATCGTTCTTCTATAGGCAATCTTTCAAAATTCTACTTGACGGTTTCAAAACAGAGTGCTCGGAAAGTTATGTAAAGTGCATTGTTGATGTACACACACACACACACAGTAGTAGCAATTTGTTCATCTCTTTTTTTCAGACACTTTCCAGCAAGGCCTGAGTTTGGTGGCTCGCAACAACAATGCAGCCATTCTGGGCAGTCAGGCTCCTCTCCTGGAGCACGCCAAGAAAATGGCAACAGAGGCTGTGCCTTCAAAGCCATCCGAGAAGGAACCCATAAGCCCATTCCAGAACAAGACCAATATGGTGGAGTACGCGTTGGCTAGATTGGACGATTTGCTCAATTGGGGAAGGAAAGGTACGATCTGTCGAGTACACGCTCTGTAACAGTTGTTGCAATTAGGATTTCATTCAAGGTTCCATGTGGCCACTGACTTTCGGTCTGGCCTGCTGTGCTGTGGAGATGATGCACATCGCTGCTCCCAGATACGACATGGACAGGTTTGGAGTTGTGTTCCGAGCTTCTCCCAGGCATGCCGATGTGATCATTGTGGCTGGTACGGTAACAAATAAAATGGCACCTGCTTTGAGGAAAGTTTACGACCAAATGCCAGATCCCAAATGGGTCATTTCCATGGGCAGCTGCGCCAATGGCGGAGGCTACTATCACTACAGTTACTCGGTTGTGAGGGGTTGCGACAGAATCATACCTGTGGACATTTACGTACCTGGTATGCACAACAAAATTCATTGCTTTATTCCAGTACAAGTAATTACATAATGTACAATCAACTTGAACTGATCAAATTGTGTTGTTTATTCGTAGGCTGTCCACCCACTGCAGAGGCACTTCTTTATGGAGTCTTACAGTTGCAGAAAAAAGTCAAGCGTATGGAGACTGCTCAAGTGTGGTATAGGAAGTAATCAAATTCATTTCTCAGATTTAATCGAGTAGTAAGGTTTTCCATTCAAGAAATTGTAAAATAAAATTATGAATTATGATTGCCGATACAAGCTGATTAAATCATGTTTGCAACTGGATTTCCATTATTGTACAGAGATTTTGTTAACTAGAAACGTTTTATTAGAATAAATTTGAAAAAAAGTATACGCGTAAAGCTTACCACGATTAATGGCTCAATTTTCTTTCTTGATCATTCATTTCGGAAAAAAAATGCGAAAATAAACACAACATTGTACAAACAACGCATATTTATTTTATTTAAATAAAAATTTTGTTTAAATAATTTTTCTTTTGCACAATATTTATTCACACGCACGACTGGAAATCAAATAATATTTGGGAAAGAAATGAAAAATTTCAATCGAAATATTTATTTACATTTATGACATGGTTATTATTTACAAGATTACACCATTTAAAAAAATACAAGTTGTAAACTTACTATTTAAATTAATTATAAGGAAATGAGAATTATAATATATACATCATTACCTACTGATATATACTATTACAATACAATTTGTAACCAAAATCGTATTACTTCTTACTTGACATCTTGCGTAATCGGTTCGTCTAGACAGCACGGCCAAAACGGGCGCTTTCACTCTTTTTACTTGGTATGTGTGTAAATTTACGTTTTACGCATTTTATAAAATTTTTTAATTGCCATTTTATTGGCAACGATCGTTATATGTTCGAATTTGTTAAAAAAATACTATCTGAATGAATATTCAGTCTAAAGATTTGTTCATGTACTAGACTCGTTAATGCAAAACAATATTTGATTTTATTGCTTGGAATGTTTTATTTAATGTATTGCAGCCATTCTATTCAAAAGGTCAAAATTAATTTTCATCAAACATGGGTATACTTAAAAATTTTTAAATAATTCGTTTATTAAAAAAAAGAATGTATAATTATATTAATGGTCTAGTGATGATGACAATGATGTTCGTTTAATATTATTTACTAATATTTATACTGGATGCATGTACATTTACACAACTAGCAACACGCTTGTACAAAAATTACTTGAATCTACTATATTTAAACACTCGGCTTTTCTTTGTATACAATGCGGTATACAAAACGATTTTTGTACAAGTTTAAACAAACACACTTTTCTTGAAATATGTTACTCTTATATTATAACTTTTCATACAACCGGCTTGTTAATTTAAATTTGTACATACGTCTTGGAGTGCAAGTTTAATATTTTGATTCTAGAACCTGATATCTAGATACAATCATACAGAGCTACTTCGCGAATAATTTATAGTGTTTCAAAACTAGAATTTCTTGCACTTGTTTAATATTTTTTAATTAATAGGACTTTAACTTGATTTGCTGCATATTATCATCATCATCGTTATTATTATTATTATTATTTACAATCATGCACCAGTTCTGAGCTTCTAAAAGTTATTCAGACTTGGTCCTTTTGGGCTTTAAATTTAAAAATATGCGACATGAGAAATACATACAATAGTTGCTGTCCCCAACTTGCAAAATTTCTACCAGTTATAATAATTAGCATTACAAATAATCCATGAGACCGAAAGACCATGACTGGCAATATTTAAATTATAATATTTACCCTATCTAGGACGAATATTGCATAATAATGTTCTACTAGAATATTTCTCATGTTCCTGTCAAGCCCAATACTGCTTGACATTGTAAAAATAAATGTTGTTTCTTGTTTCATAAGAACACAAACAAACTGGATGTATTATGCAAAAATTCTTCCTGCTCGTTATTACTTATATATTGTTTAATAAATTATTAAAATAAAATTCAAGAGAGTAAATCTGTATCTGTACACTACAGGATTGCCTGTGATGTGCAAGCAGGTGAGTTATTTGGTAGCATGGGGATTGGACCTTGGGTCCATTGAATTAGAGAATGTTCGCTCATTTGTGTACTTTGGAAGTGATCCTTGAGTAGGGTTTGAGAAAATGTACAATGCATCTGATATGCTTCGTTTTCCCGACTCTGATCACCGCATATTCTGTTTAAATCTAGAAATGAAGTGTTCGTTAGCTCGATAATTCTATCAAATTCAGGAAAATATCAACTCAAGTTTTACCTTTTAAAATTGCTGTTGCCCACAGCTGGACATGAACATCGGGTATTTTTGATGCCAACTGCATAGCAGGTGTTACCATATTCATGGATTCCCTGTTGTTTCCCAACGATAGGAATATATGACCAAGAAGTACAAGACTACACGACGTTAATCGATTCAAGTCTTCCGAATTTGCCAGTTTTAGAGTTTCTCGAAGGGATTTCCTACCAAGAAATAGCAGATTAATATGTGCCGACGAACTAGGTGACGAGATTTGTTACATGCATAAACAGTGATTCATAATTACTTGGCGTCGTTATATCGAGCTAGGAAAAATGCTTGAAGACCCTGTACATAGTAAGCCGCTGCTCTTAAAGAATGCGAAAGGGTCGGCAATGAGTCTGGGTGTATCCTTTCTGACAGTGTCCCTAAATCGTTGTCTCGCCTCGTCCTCAGATAGATTATTGCCAAATTCAAATTCGCAAAAGTCACCAGATCCTTTTCTTGCGATTTCTAAAACATACGATAAATCATTGCATAATATTGAACGATTTACAACGATAAAATCGTCTAGTTTAGTATCACTAACGTTTAACGCCGATAAGAGTTGAGCTTCTGCTTCTTCCATACAATTCATAGACATGGCATATAGACCAAGTAATACATGCAACTGGGCTCCATGACTTGCCAGTAATTTAGGCTGTTGCCTGCACAATTGACAAGCTTGAGAAATTTCAGCAAGTGCTGAGCTTTTGTTTCCCATTACTAGTCGACACATCACTATGTGCTCCAGCAGCATGAGTTGAAAAACCGAAAGAATCGGTTTGTTCTCAACAACTGGAGAGAAAAATTGGTTCTAGTTCTATTCGATAGTGTATGTAATATGTCGTATCAAATAAAAGTCTTACGTACGTTTTAAATTTTCTATTTGAGCCAGAGCTTTGTCCGTGTATTTTTGAGCTTTATCCATATAACCAGACTGCATGGAATGCATCACCGTAATCAAGTAAACAAGAACAAACAAGTGCTCCTTGGGCATCCAGATAAACATGTCACCTACGTGAGGGCCAGTGACAATCTCATCTGAAGGCCATGTAGGAGCCATAATTGTCTGTATACTCTGTTGCAACTGCTTCAAAAATGGTTTCACACTCTTCACCTGTATGGAGTACACAATTGAATACCAATCCACTAGAATAAAATAGTGCAAATCTCACCTGTCCAGACATCAAGTTGTGACAAACTTGCAGTACCAGATAGTACACCCTCAAGTATTGCTTTTGATGTGGATTACCCTGCCAGTTCTCAACGTGTTGTCCAGTAGAATTGATTATCTGTCCAGCCTCGGCAAACTTCTTGTCGATCAGCAATAGCATACACCGACTCAGAATAAACAGGACCTTGGTGTAGTTAGCATTGCTTATTTGCGAGTAGTCAGCACCAACAGCCAGCAAACCTCCAGCTGCATTCAAGTCTTTCTCGGAAGCATGAATTTGCTGGAATCCAACAAGAAGAAATTAACTCCCATCCTGCCTCAAACCCATTTCTTCCTTGCTCAAAAGATGAAAGAAAACTCACAGCCAGCTGGAATATGAGTCTGCAGTGCCAGTAAACATTGTGCTGGGATAGCTCGATAGCCTTGCGCAGTATGCTTTGACTGAGACTGGACTGCTGTTGTTGCTCGTACAGTTCTGCCAGTACACTAGCAGCTTGGAACTTAACATCGTCGAACTGGTTGATGGTCTGGCTCAGCTGCCACTAAAACACGTAAACCCATTCATAGACAATAACAAGCAACTCTCCAAAACACTAAGTAGTAGGTACTTACCGCTCGCTCGAGATGCGTCCGGGCGAGATCCATGTTCTTGGTGTGTGTAAGCAGTATGTTTCCGAGCTGCAGGTGTGTCCTGGCCTCGACTCTCGGAGGTGGCTTGAAATTGAAGACCGCCTGGAGACATTGGATACAGGACTTAATGCTGGGAGGGTTGGAGGTCCGAAAATTCTCGGCCAAGCCGAGTAGTGACAGATACCAAGCATCCTGGGATGACGCCATCTTGGCATGTCCCACAGCGGCCCCAGGAGCTCTATATCTACGTGAAGAGGCTGCTCTATGTATCTATGTACACGAGATGATCCAGTCCCACACGCCGCGCGAATGACGCGCTATTAAACTGAGAGAGAAAAAGAGAGAAAGAGCTATAGAACTCTCTCACTCTCTTGCGCGACTTTCTCTCTCCGGAGATTTTTTTTCCACTTGTTTCTTTGATGATGCGGGTCTATTCGTGATCGGAGTCAGTTCTGGCCGCAACTACAGTAAATCGAACACACCCAGTCGCTTTCTGGTATTATATAGGAGTCATATGGGGGTCATATATTGACTATATTTTGTTATATAGGACTATAGGAGTGAAAGAGATAGATAGATGAAAACAAACCATGTTTTTGGAGCAAGAAGAACGTTGAAGTGCTAATTATCTTTTCTTTTATAAATAAATCTATACTGGTATTATTGGTAAGTAACTATTACAGATTACAGAGTTACATGTAACCAGTCTATGTATATGTAATCAATAAAAATTAAAATGAAAATGCTATGATATATCGCAATAACCTAACCGCAATATATATGCTAAATAAACTATTATTGTTTATGTTTATACTTATAAGCAATTTTTTTAGTTTAAAAATCAGTATTTTAATATACCTATTAGTATACATACATAAATAACGTATTACAGACGCATAACCTCTAAAAGCCCAACTTATTATTTGACAATCTTGTAAAATATAAATGAACTAAACTCTTATAATTTTATGATATATATATTTTAGTTACCATAACTATTCGAGTCAACTGTTTATAAAAGTAATTTATTTATTCAAATAAACGAGCAAATGGGTAATGAATCTTATTTTTAAATTTTGTTGCATATCGATTATTTTTATTAGACTCTAATATTGTTAATAATTAATAATTTATGTATATCATTAATATTATTACGTTACAGTGAATTTAAAAAAATGAATAAAAGCCATGATAAAAAGTCTGGTAGACGGAGTAGATCAAGAGAAAGAGACAGGGACAGAGATAGAGAGCGTGAATACAGGGATAGAGATAGAGAACACAGAGAGCGAAGAAGAAGTAGAAGCAGATCCAAAGATCGTAAAAAAGATAGAAAGCGATCTAGGTCTCGTGGTAGAGAACGCTCAAAAGAAAAGGATATAGATAGAACTAGAGATAGGCAACGTGATAGATCTAGAGAAAAAGATCTTGATAGAAGTAGAGATAAAGGACGCGATAAGTCTAGAGACAGAAGAGATGATAAGAAACAGAAGCTAAGTCCTTCAGCTGATGATGAGAAAAAAGATAGTAAGAACCAAGCTAAGAAGGAAGAAGATAAGGAAGAGCAAGAAGATGAAAAGGCAAAATTAGCATCAAAAAAAGAGCCTCTAAGTTTAGAAGAATTGTTGGCTAAGAAAAAAGCAGAAGAAGAGGCACGTGCTAAACCAAAATTCCTCACTAAACAAGAACGTGCAGCATTGGCATTACAAAAAAGGCAAGAAGAAGTTAACGCAATGAGAAAGCAGCAAGAAGAACAGAGAAAATCATTACCACAGACTGAAGGGTCAAACTCAAGTAATAACAGAGAATGGGATGATAGTGATAGGTAAGTTTTTGGAAACTCTTCTATCTATTCCTATTTATTTATCAAATAAAGAAAGTTGTTGCTCAAATAAAATTTTATTTTTATAGACGCAGAGAGAGTCAAAGATCTCGCGATGAAGATATTAAAGACAAGGATAAAGAAAAGGAAGTGGTGGCAATAAAAGAACGCTATCTTGGACTAGTAAAAAAGAAACGTCGCGTGAGAAGACTTAATGATCGTAAATTCGTATTTGATTGGGATACTACAGAAGACACGTCTGTTGATTACAATAATATTTATAAAGAGAGACATCAGGTCCAGTTCTTTGGGAGAGGAAATTTGGCTGGTATTGACATCAAAGCTCAAAAACGAGATCAAAGCAAATTTTATGGAGAATTATTGGAAAAGAGAAGGACAGAAGCTGAAAAAGAACAAGAAAAGTATTTAATTTTTTTTCACGTATAATAGATGACCGAGTGAAGATATGTATACTTGATCATTTTCATTTCAAATTTTACAGGGTGCGATTAAAAAAAGTAAAAAGGAAAGAAGAAAAGCAAAAATGGGATGATCGTCATTGGTCGGAAAAAGCTATAAACGAAATGACGGAGCGTGATTGGCGTATTTTCCGAGAAGATTACAATATCACTATCAAGGGCGGAAGAATACCTGATCCAATCAGGTCGTGGAAGGAATCTGGTTTTCCTAAAGAGATCTTGGATATTATCGATAAAGTTGGTTACAAAGATCTCACGCCTATTCAGCGGCAAGCCATTCCAATCGGTTTACAAAATCGCGATATTATTGGTGTAGCTGAAACTGGTTCCGGTAAAACGCTGGCTTACCTTATACCACTTTTGGTGTGGATTACGAGTCTACCTAAAATTGAAGGTCGTGAGGAAGTAGATCAAGGACCTTACAGTATAATTTTGGCGCCAACTCGGTAAGACATAGAAACTTGTTTATTTATAGATATGTGTTAAAACGTACTCAACAACTAGTTACATATTTGATATTATTCCAGTGAATTGGCACAGCAAATCGAAGAAGAAACCATTAAATTTGGACAGCCATTAGGAATTAGAACAGTTGTCGTCGTCGGTGGTCTTTCTAGGGAGGAACAGGGATTGAAATTAAGAATGGGTTGTGAGGTAATTAAAATTTTCAATAATTCGTAAAGACATTGTTTGTATTTCATTCGGACTTTTTTTTAAATAATTATGCTTTTACAGATTGTCATCGCAACTCCTGGTAGATTGATAGACGTCTTGGAAAATAGATACTTGGTTCTGAACCAGTGTACATATATTGTTCTTGATGAAGCTGACAGAATGATAGACATGGGTTTTGAACCTGATGTGCAGAAGATTTTAGAATATATGCCGGTAACAAATCTCAAGCCGGACAACGAGGATGCTGAGAATGAAGAAAAGCTACTCGCTAATTACAACACTAAAAAAAAGTACAGACAAACTGTGATGTTTACAGCTACTATGCCAGCAGCAGTCGAAAGATTGGCTAGGACATACCTTAGGAGACCAGCAGTCGTGTATATCGGTAGTATTGGTAAACCTACTGAACGTACCGAACAAATTGTACATATTATGGGAGAGGCAGACAAGAGAAGAAAGCTCATGGAGATTCTCAGTCGAGGTGTTGAACCACCAATCATTATTTTCGTCAATCAAAAGAAAGGAGCTGATGTACTCGCTAGAGGATTGGAAAAACTTGGAGTAAGACTAACATATTATTTTATATTCCTTCCGTCAAAATAATTTAATTTTATACTTCAACATATATTTTTATGTTTTTTTTTTTAGTACAACGCTTGTACACTTCATGGTGGTAAAGGACAAGAACAGAGAGAGTACGCTCTTGCTTCACTTAAAGGTGGTAGTAAAGATATTCTGGTTGCTACCGACGTCGCTGGACGTGGTATCGATATCAAGGATGTGTCTATGGTTATCAACTATGATATGGCCAAGACGATCGAAGGTACGTATAGCATACAAGTTTGTTTAATAAGTACAATTTCTATAATCTAATGCAAACGGTTTTTATTTGCAGACTATACGCATCGTATCGGAAGAACTGGTCGTGCTGGAAAGGCTGGTCTCGCTATATCGTTTTGTACCAAAGATGATAGCCATCTATTTTACGATCTTAAGCAAACTATTATGGCTAGCCCAATTTCAACATGTCCTCCCGAGTTGCTTAATCATCCGGAGGCGCAACATAAACCCGGGACAGTTGTTACTAAAAAACGACGAGAGGAGAAAATTTTTGCTTGAAAAGTTTAGGGTAGTTTCTAAGTACTCTGAACCTTGGTTGATTGTTGGGAATTTTTCTTTTCTTTTTTTGTCATTGCGGGTGAGTGATTTTGTTTCTAATTTGAATTGGTAAGTTAAATGAACGAAAGATACTGTGATACACTGATGTCAGTATAATGTTGAGTAAAGATCAGAAAAGATTTTTTTACCAAGTATAAGAATGTTAACGATGATAAACGTGATTTAATTTTGCAACAGAAGGTCACTGAAAAAAATTTTCTAAGGAGATCTACTTTATTACCTTTATCTTCGTTTTCTACTTTACCAACAGTTTATAAAATTCAAATTTTCTTTTTTAAAATATAATCCTTTTGTTATTCGATGTATGGAGGAATAAAACTGACACCTGCTTTTAAAACTTTGATCAACAATTATTCATAAATTATAGAACTCCCTAGAAATTCTTCACATTCTAACAAATTCATCCAAGCATGAGAATTCAATCAAAACCATATCGAACATCATGATAATGAAGTGCATAGAGACTGGTATATGAAGAAAACAATTTCAATCGCGCAGTCGATCGAGGAATTCAACGCGAACGCTTTCACACATGACGTTAGCGAACTGTTGGCTCAGACTGAAATGAGAAAACTGCATGTTCACGTTCGATCATGGAGCTGCAACACATTCTCCGGGATTCCTCGAATAATTAGGCGCGTTCGTTAGCTAGGTTTTAATTCAAGAGACAATGTGTATACAAACTCCTTTGATCTATACTATATGAACTACTCGGTTAATTTTAGTATTTTCCTGAAGAGACGATCGACATCAAGTTACACGATCGAGTTACGGCCTTTTGTGAAAGCAGTAATCCGATCAGCCAAGAAAAAAATAAAATTTGCAAATAAAAGGAATATCGTTGCGCAAGTAGTAACAGCCTGGCTCGGTCAGCCGGTCATCCCATCCTCTAAACATTCCGCACACGTATATGTATATATAAATCCTCCTTTTCTACACTAAAAAAGTCCATCTCGACGTCCTTACGTAAATCCTCCGGTCTATCCATAAAACCGCAATCGCTAAAATCCATAAATAAAAAAATACACCCGCGAGCTATCCCCACTACCAATACCGCATCCGAGTACACGCAGGTGACGGCAGAAAATCAGCGGAGCGCACCGTAGCGGTAAGTAGTAGTCTTCGAGCAGTGCGAGTGTGTGTATACTATATATAGAGAATGAAAAATCGAGAGCTGTACTTTTGGTTCGGCTTCTGCGTCTTCCTGGCATTAGCTGTACAGCCCAAGGGAGGATGTAGTGGTAGCAGTTTGGCAGCTGGGGGTGGCAATGACACCGAGGCGAAACTTGCCAAGCTCGTCAAGATTTTTAGCAAACCTGGAGCTTTTAGCAAGGTCAGTTGTCGTTGTTTGTGAATGTCCTTTGCGATGGTAAAAGAAGAATTTTTAAGATAACGTGTGTGTCTTCTTTTTTATAACTTTTTATCTAAATTGTCAGCAAATTATAAAGCTGTTTCGAACTTTCTCTCTCCTACTTGAATCTTGAAGGCTGCTGATGAAAGCTAAATATTTAATCGATCCAGATAATAAATAAAATAAAAATGACGCATCAGATATTCATGACTATTAAATAAACGCCTATACGCGTAACAATGAAATTAAATAAAACAATCGTCCATTAGAATAAACAGTGTAATAGTTTCTGTATTTAACGACGAAGACACTGATTACAGAAATTAAATTAGCAGTTGTCGCTTTGTTATTCAATAACGTGATTTCATTCACTTCCTGCAACGAAGTATCTTTAAAATAAAAATAATCTTTACAAACTTCCAGATCGACGCGATTTTCGGCGAACAAGAACCATCATCATCATCATCATCATCGTCATCCCAGTTGTCACTACCGTCCAGCTGTCCTAGTGGTGACGAGGGCTTGGAATGCAGGCGCGCGGAGGCGCGACGCTCCGTCGATTGTCCCCGAGGTATATCCCCATCACACTCACACACTGATTTCCGCGTTTTCCCATTCACTCGTCGTCACACACACGCACAAACAACTGCACTCATGCCCTTGACAGCAGTAGTCGCATCATGCCGCTCCTAACGAGTGTATATTTATACTATACTTCTGTTTATCCTTCGCGCGACTTTTTCGAAAAAATCGCGCGCATTGCGAAAAACCTTCGCGGCGCTTATAATATAGGTATACATATACTCGACCGGTTTTTTTTTCGTTTTGCTCGAGTTCGCTTTTATGCAAGACCTCGGGATTTACACTCTACTCTCACTTTCGAGATTGGTGCGGAATATATTATAAGGATCCCTGTATATATGCAAGTGCAGCGATATTGAATTTTTCGAAAAGAAAAAGAGACGACACGAGCACATTTATGTGAAAGTTAATACATCTGCGGGAGAAACTTACTCTTGGGAGGACGAAAAATAACAAGTTGTAATATCAGACTGTGTTGATCGTTAAAAAATCATTGTATATTGTAATAATAATAATAGTAATAATTAGTATCTATATGATACATCGATCATGTGTCTCGGTGAATCATAATATAAATCTACACGAATATGATATAATAATCTTGGTTAAACTATATAGTAATCATACAAAATAAATTTTCCTAGCCTATACTTGTTGCCTTGAATTACTATAAACAATAATTAAAATAAAGGAAAATAATCGAACAAAACATTTTGTCGTACTATACAGGCGACTGCTACTGCTACAACTGCTCAAAGGCGGGTCCTGAGCTTTGGGCTTCCTGTTGTCGCGAGAGCTTGAAGTGCTGCTCACATCTAGCCGCGGCCTGTCGGACCTGCGACCAGCCGGCGCTTTATCCCTTCTGCGCCAAACACTTCAAGAAGTGCCTCGGCCAACTCAACGACAAAAAGTCGCCCTGACTGAAGAGTCAGTATACATAGAATGAAAATCCGCTCTGGAGAAATTACGAACACGAGTATACAACTCTTTTATTACACTAAAAACAACGAGCGCAACAAACATTTACAGCCTCGGCGCGCATCGTAATTTCGCCTGTGTATGTGGGTTTGTATATGTACAACATCGAATTCGAGGTGTGCGTGTGTGTGTGTATGCGCGCGAAAAGCTGGAATGACGACTGACGTTTTATAAAGACACATTGCATAACTCTCTCGTGGGTTTGTATGTATGTGAGTATCGCAGGCCGGCTTACGGGATTTCTAAATATAGCCTTCGCACGGCTGGCTTAGAACAGCTTTCAAACGATTGCCTATGTATGCGCGAAAGCTCCTGATGCCGCCGGCGAGACGACGTTTTATACGAGCGGGAAGAGCGTGTGTGCGTGTATTTGCCGAAATTCGATTTTCTTTTTTGTTTTTTTTTTTTTCAAGTAAAAAGTTTTTATTGTCAAACTAATGCAGTGATAATATATATAAAGAAGATGAACTTATCGTATAAATATTATATAAAAAATAACATTTCAAAATAATCTGCTGCTACTGTTGATAACAGTGAGGTTCAACAAACTTTCATTTTCCAGCGTGACATAAGGCGCTTGGCCAACAATCACATTTGTATGTGTGAGTGTGTGCTTATTAAATTAACGACAACCCAAGGGAAATGCAAGCGCGACACCGTGTAGGACAGAGAGAGACAGCTCGAGCGACGGATCGAGGTCACCGTTTGACATTGAATACGTGCGTTTTACGGAACGAGTTTTGGACATTGTTGAGTGAGAGATTAAAGCTTATAATAGGAGCGTATTTCTTTTCTATTACATGTAAAAAATCGCCCTTATCGAGGGTCATCGAGAGGAAGTGAAATATTAGAACGAGTTTATACTTGAGTTTATACTCCCAAGTTTATACTTGGAGCTGTCATTTACGATCAATTTCAAGTTGATTATGAAATATATATTATTCGTTTTATTTTAGAGGCGGTGTATCCGCGATGAATAATTTAATGGTTTTCATGACGATCCGAACTGACAAGAGCCAATTTATGCACGAGTTTAGCAAGCGTTTCCGGCCACTAATTTGTCTCTTATAGCGAACAGTTTCAAATTTATTCATACAATGTAAGAATATTTTCGATTAAAAAAGAAAGAGAAACTGGATCGAAAGGTCGTCTACTTTTTCACTTCCCCTTCATCGGTGTACTTGATTACACTAACGTTGTGTGAGGTGAGATTTTGAAAAAATAAAAAGATTTCTTTTTATAATAATATCCGAATATATATATATAAACTTTATACACTAATTTTTGTCTATATTTATAATAAAATTTTGTTGGATTTCCCTCGAGTTCTCATAGATTGACTCGATCATACATTTTACACTTGTACCTCCACTTTGCTATTCGCACTTCCTTTCCAATACATTCAATACGGGGGTACAAAACACGGAGATTCTTGTTTAAATATTACGTGATTGCCAAGTACCTTGGTTATTTATGATGTTAATAAAAATGTGCCTTATTATTTGTATTCGATTCGAGTTTCAAGTTCAAATAGCTATTGCCTAGTACAAGGAGAAACAGTTATACTATTTTTACGTTTCGAGTTTATTTACTTGCATTATATGTATATCGAAAGAATGTCAAGACTATAGTTGCTTTTTATTATTTAATATGTGAGACACGAATGGCCAAGGGCGAGGAAATGCGATCAGACACAGCCAGTCGAGAACATCTTTTTTTATGGTGAATTTCATTTTTATGAATAAATTGCTTGACCCGAGTATAAACACGAAAAACTTGAAAATCGACGAAATCGAGTAACGTTTAGAAATATCGCTGTGTTGCGGTTCTGCTTGTAATATTAAAGGCTATTCATCACTTAACCACAGATATGAAAATACCAATAAAATCCGTACTACGTCTTGACATTACGCGTGCGAATAACGTATCGCTATAATTTGACTTGTAAATTGCCACGTAACAGCGACTGCTTTAACACTGCCCTTCGAGTGAAAGCATTTTTTTCCCCCGAGTTTGCACTTTTGTGATGCTTGAATATAAACTTGGTGCGCGCAATATTTTTGTGTCACTAAAAAAATACGTCATGCAATCGTGCTTTGCTAAACGCAAAAAAACACTTCATTCAGATACACAAACATTGTGTTGTTACACCGCACGTAATGACACTTGCTCCCATTTGAATAAACAGAATTCAACCATTACTCGGCAAATTGTCAGAATTTCAAGTTATAAGATATACATGGCGTACAGGTACCGCCCTCGGACACTTGAAATTAGCATCAACAACAAAATATCGACTGTTCATAATTACGAGTAGCTTGGATGACAAGATTAGCCAAATTTATGCGATTATTATATTACTGTTCAAACTGATTGACATTAATTGTTCAATCGACCATCATTATTATGTTACATCTACTATTTCCCTAACATACAAACGTTTTAATGTGGTGTTATTATTAATGAGATATTTAAATACACTCATGATATCACGCATTATGCACTTGTTTTCACTTGCTTGATTTGAAGGAACCAAGACAAACACTTGCTCGACTTGTACATGGCATTTTTTTCACAAAAACGTTCTAGTAAAAAGCCGAGTTAAACCAAGTTTTTTCAACAACGTGCCTTTCCATTTAAATTAAAAATACACTAAATTTTACTTGTCAATCTCGAGGAATATTTCATCCTTTTATCTGAAAAAGAAGCACACTTTCGTTCAAGCCAGACGTCTTTATCTTGTCGTTTCATCTTTTAGATGATGCATTCCTAGCAGTCAATCCAAAACATTTTAACTAAAGCGGCCTCTGCTTGATTCATTATCGCGAACGAGGTTCGCTACTCGTGCTGTGACCGCCACCAGTCAACGGACGAATGTCGGCGTTCAACATCATTCAAGGTTTCGAGTCGAGACTAGTAGACGCCTGGTTACGTCTTCCAGTTGTGCGGATGAGCTCGAGGCGGAGCTTGGTTACCCTGACCCTGAGCCGCTTGTGATGGGATCATGTCGAGCAAATACTGACGCTGAAGATCAGCAGCCTGGCGTTGCAGTTCGGCGAGACCCTTGCCTCCGGCGGCCTGTGCCATTGCTAACTGATACGGGTATAGGAGCGGGTTGAACTGCGGCATCATATGCGCCGGTATTGGTTGGTGTGGTGACAATCCTGGTACTGGATTCTTGGTCAATTCTTCAATAAAGAACGATCCGAATGAGAAAAGAAATTCGAAGAAAATAAAAATCACTCGAAACCAAGAAAGAAAAATACCAACCTCGAATTAATTGTTGCTGAAGGGCAGCGGCGGCAGCTGCTGCTGCGGGATGTTGGAATTTGCTGTTCTCGGCTGCCAGCTTGACAAGAGGGTGATCTTGCATTTTTTGAGTTGGCGGCGTAGGAGCCGGTGGAGGTACTTGTACTTGTGGAGGTGGAGCTGGCGGTGTCGCCACTCTTCTGTTGGGAGTAGGTGCCTTGGGCACTGACTTGGGCACGGGTGGGTCCGGGCTCGGACATGCCGCTTGTGCTAATCTTTCATCTATTTCCTTCTCTTGTTTTAGAGCTTTGACAAAGGCTGTCTTTAATCTGCGAACGAAACAAATATTTTCATTAGACACCATTTCGACTTGACTTTTGTACAAAAATTAAATCTCACGAAATACATACCGGTTAGTGTGTTCAGCCTTGAGTGCCTTCTTGACGTTAGTCGTAACGCAGTGTTCGCAAATCACTCGGGGATCTCGACCAGCTGCTGGTCGTTGGAAGGTCGCGTGCTGGCCTTGCGGGCCATCCTTCTTATTGCTATTAGCTGGTTTTTCCCATTTCCAAACTGGTGTAAAGTCAGTTTTACACTGGGTGCACTCGAACGGCTCTGGGGGAGGCGGGATAGCCGGTTCCTTGGTGATAAAATCTACTACGTGTTCCAGTCCTACCAAGTAGATGAATTCCGGATTCGAGGGACTTGGCACAAAGTGCATCTCTGGTGGTGGAGGTTTCGGAGGTGGTATTTGCAAGAGCGTCTTTTCCAACTGTTTCCTAAGAGCTTGTTTAGCAGCAGCTTGGCGTTGTGCAGGAGTTTGACTGTCATCCCGAGAAGAGGATCGATCCTGTAATGCAATGAATATGTGATTAGTAATTGAAACCAAGCGGCGCAATCTACAAATTCTCGATACCAGCGTTCTGCTAAAATCAATATCAGTAAATCTAGAGCTAAATAAATTAGCTAAAAGCAAGTTTAAATGGTACAGTCCTTGAATACAAAAGCAACTCTCCTTATGCCTACATCTTTTATCAACAGTTGGCGCTACATGAGTAAAAAATAAAAGAAATCAAACGTGACAAAAATATTCTGCCAAACTAAACATTAATCATCTAATCGAGTGTACCTGCTCAGGAATCATAGGTGCGTTATGAGGCGCAGCCAGCTTATTATCTTGTGGTCCAATAAACTGTTTTGCATGTATGTACACACAAGTTATTATCATATGCCACAAATACTTTTGACTTTTAATACCAACATTCTAGATAGTTGGAAACGATTATATATTGAATTTCTATGCAAACAGTATTTAATCACGTAAAAACAAAAATTTCTGACAATAAGCACATTTTCGTGAAAGCATACAAAGTTAAAAAAAATTTTGCAATGCTTTTGATCACTTACTTTTGATTGTACCTGATGCGCCGGACCAGGTATAGGATCTTTTGTGGACCTCTCAGTCCTATCAGCTGGAGGATGATAACTAGATACACCCGGATTACCGCTTGATCTTACTCGCGGATGAGGTGGCTGAGGTATCACCATGTTGGGTGGCATACCAGTGCTCGAAATGGCATTGCGTCCTGTTGTTGGAGCCAATAACATTCCAGGAGGTGGTGCATGAAGACTGCTACTTCTACTTGGAGCAGGCTGTCCCCTTAGCAGAGGTGGTGGCGCTTTTCCAGTTCTATGACTAGAGAGAAATAGTTATTATCAAAAATTCGTTATATCAACGCCATTAAGAATGCCTTTTAAAATAAACCCACCTATGAGATGTTACTGGTTGGCAAGTGACCGGAGGAGGAAGTTTACTTGGAACTTTTGGCACAGCTGCTATATTCTCCTTCAATTGTTGAGATTGTTTCAACTTTTTCAGAAGAACCAATTTCATCTCTTCAGATCGCAATTCCTCTCTGAGCTTCCTCAATGTTCTTTCTCGTTCAGCTAATTCCTCGGAAGACATCTCTTTAATTGGTAGCAGAGGTGGCATCTCAGCTGTGAAGAGAATGAAAATGAATTTTATGTAACAGACATTGCAAAATCAAAGCAACTATATATATGCATCGAATCAAACAATACCTTCATCACTATCAGATGCATTTCCATTTAAATAACCATTCATTCTTGGCTCATCAGGACTCTCCGCGTAACTTCTCTCTGTTCTGGGCCTGAGATTACGCCTAGGTCTACGGTCATCTCCAGACTTTGGAGCCAGAATTCCTCTGGAGGAATTCTGAATATTCCTTGGTTCAGGCATGTTATTGTCTACGCTTGGACTAGTTGTGGAGTAGTTTACACTCAAGTCTGATGGAGGACCTGCTTCGTTTATTGAATTCGCAGATACAATCGGGGACTCTCTCCTATTACTGCTTCTACAAAAAAGAAATCAAGTAATGCATAAAGAAACAGTACATTCATCTAACACTAAACCTACACCAAATTCATAATTATAGCACGGATAACCCACCCAACGCTCAAGTCTACAACAGCATCGCCATCCAGATCCATGGCTTCCATACTTTTTATAGCTCTGCAAGAAAATATCCTCTATTATTCAAATACCTCCGTTTGTTTACACATCCACAAACACTCAATTCACACAAACGCCTCAAAAAAAATTTTCACCTGCGCCGTCGAACATTCCCTCGCCCGATAACGGTAACGAAGCGGAGCGATACTGTCCTACAAGCTCTTGGCCATTATCGGTTTGCAACGAAACTCGAGCGCGTCGTCATACACGTCAACTCCCCGATTCACGGGTCAATCAACGCTCTTTTCGAAAAAAAAAAAAAAATAAATAAATAAATAAAACGGAGCAAGCCAACAAGACACTCCGTGAGGAAGAGGAAGCGACCCAAGAACCTAACCTCCGTGTTATATTGTCCAGATGCGTTTTTGGCGCGTGTATGTATATATGCGTGTACCGCTCGGCGCGTTAATGTATGTCGTCGGCGGGCGACCTTGTTGGCGGCGGCGGCGGCGGTGGCACTTTTTCCGAACGACCGAGTAGCATCTCTCTCAGATCGTGGCGACACTGCTCTCACTCGACTTCCGAATGAATCAATCTATATGTATGTTGTGTATACACAATCCGAGAAGAAGAGCTGAGCCGACGGATTACACGGTGTATATAGCGACAATATACCCGCCGACTACTTATACTACTTTACTCTCGAGTGCAATAGCGTTGAACGAAAAAAAAAAGAGAAAGAGTATACTATACAGTCGCGAGTATGTGCGGAAAGCGGAACTGAGACAGAGAAAGAGAGAGAGAGAGAGAGAGAGAAGCGGCGACACACAGCGAAATAAGAGAAGGGAAGAGCACGGAGAGCGGATTGGGCTGCCGGCCGCCCGGTGGGGGAGGAAAATAGTGGCTTTTCCGATTTCACGCGCTTCGTAAAAGACAGAGAGAGAGGGAGAGAGAGAAAGAGTAGAGTTCGTCGGCAGGAGGAAAAAGGGGGAGTTATACCGAGAGAGGAATCCGTGTATATATATATATATATATATATATGTATATACCTACATATAACGCTGTGCAATGCACACCGTCGACGTGAAAAGCGGAATGCGGAAAGCGGAAGACTATATTATACTGCCTCTCTCGGTTGCAGTAGCGTTGAATAATATTTGTGTTTTCCAGGTATATGCTCCCTTTAACTATAGTACTACTGCTGTTCCTCCCCCGTCGACAGTTACATTGTATAGCACTCGGCTAATCGCACGCCGTCACCGTCGTCATCGGATTATACATAGTGTTGGCGCCGAATGAAAGTAGTCGACCTATAGAAAGACACTGTATAATACCCACTTATGTATATATCATACTCTCTTTTCCCTTGGCCCTCGCTCAGTCGCCAAGAGTATATACATATTATAGGTATATACGTCGTCGGTGGCCTTCGCAAGAGCTGCTATCTCTCTCTCTTTCGCCCCGGCTATGGGAAATCGATTTTTCACCGGGGGTGTATGTATATGTATATATGAGTGTCCACGAATTCCGGCTGGCCGGTGCAACATACAAGCCGCCGCCGATGCGTGATGTCGTGTCGCGAAAGAGTGAGAGGGATAGAGAGAGAGAGAGATGCGACGGAATCCGACACGCTATATGTATATACTTGATTTTGGAGCTAGTATCGATCGATGCTGATTCTTTTTTAGCTATGTTGGATTCTCTTATCAAGTTTGTTGTAATTTGGAGATAAGTACAGCTGATAATACATGCGCTTGATTTTCGCTCTCGGAGAGTTATATACTTATTCGGCTTATCGTATATATATATATTATATATTGTAATATTCGACCGTCGTTTGGAGGGAACGTGACACGTACTCGCTGTTATCGCTACAAAGTTGACATTGTTTCGAAAAAAAAGGAGTAACAATAGGATACAAGACAAAACGACGATGACGATAATAACATGACTATACTGATAAGTCTTTATTCACGCGAGTGTAAAAATAGCTAATCGTCGAAATTCAGGCTCGCGAAGAGACAACGCGACAAATGAGCTGATTCCAGATGAGAATCAGCCTCGCGTTACACGCAGTATCACGTTACGCAGGTGATAGCGAGCCTGCACACGCTTAGGTTATGAATAATCAATCGAACGCGCTTTTATAACCTGCCCCGTATTATTAGCCGATCTCGAGGTCTCAATCGCTATCGCCGATAAAGATTAAATAACGGACGCTAAACACTGTTGCTCTATTACATTGTAATCGCATAGAGGCTCATTAAAACCTACTATATTTATATCTTTCGGGACCTTAAACCTGTGCTGCAGATTATACCATAACATCACGCGTCCATCAGTGTGTATATACTTTATGACATTACGGAAAAAAAATACTACTCGAGATCGGAAGCCGGAACGAACGCTTATGATTACGCTACATACATACACAAACACATAGATACACAAATGAGTTAGAAGAAGCTTGTATTACTCACCAGGAGATGAACGATAGAGCTGCGGCGGTCGATGGGTAATTATAACCTCAAAGTGGGCCTGAAGCCGCCGCTAAGAGACGCGTAGGCAAGAAGGTGTTTTATATACAGCAGCCGCAGTCTGTTGCTCTCTGCGTCTACGTCGAGCTTCTCGACGTCGGCGAAACGGCCGTCATCGCACCGCGTCGTCCGCCGGTAATACAACACACTTGTATATATTATTCTTGAGATATATATTTACGATATATCTCTCCTATACACACTGTTCACTGATGTACACACGAACGACGACTAGCCTCCTGTGATGTGCAGTAGCAGCAGCCGCGGCTCAAAATGGCGGGCAAATCGGCCCTTTTTTCCCGCACCGCCGCCACCGCTTTTCCCTTTTCACTACTGATGCGCAGTATACATATGTATGTGTATGTATATATAGGTGTACACGAAATGTGCATTGGCCGCGTTCTAGCTATAGACTGTGCACTGCCAGCGTTTATGCATACATATACTATAGCGTGTACTGAAGTGAGAGAGAGACACTGGATACATACAGAAAGCGCAAGGTCCAGTGTAATGCTCGGACACCGGCCGTCGACTGTAGTAGTGTAGTGTATACGGTACAAACACAAAGTGGCCGCCCCGCCGCCGTCGGCGGCAATAGCTACCCCCCCCCCAGTTCACGGGTATAATTTACACCCCCCGCCAGGCACACGAGCGGGCGGCAAGAGTACCTATACTTATATTTTCGCCTGGACGAAGGACATGGTATTTCGGGGTACTATAGGTATACTTTTACGATTTTTACTTTGGATTTTGAGTAAGTATAAAGTATTATGTGTGGAGAGATGTTGTTTTGTTACTAAAGCTACAGGTTTGGTTATTTATAGATACGAGCGGGTCGATGGAGGGTATGGATTTTTTTTCGGGTTTTGAGAAACTTGTATATGTATGCAGGAGGTTTCTTGGAGGGGATTATCGATTGATGGCGATTTTCTTGTTTATATTATTTAAGAGGTACACTCGACGTTTCGTTGAACTACGGAGAAATAGTATTATTTTCGAAAAACTAGCTTTTCATGTAAAGTAACAATACGAGAGAGTTGTGGAGAAAAAAAGTTAGGTATATAGGGCAAAAGAGATAATGCTTTTTTCAAGATACAACAATCCAAAGCTTTATATTCCATGCTATCATCTCAGTATATCTATATATGCGCAGTATTTCTCTCTTTCTCTCTCTTAAGTTTTCAGAAAATATTTATTAGCTCTAAACGATTCCTATCACCATTTAATATTTGATACTATTATGAATCATGAGGTTTTGACTTTAGATAAAAAAGGAATTTTCTAATTTAACCCCGATAAGGGGATGCAGTTTTTATCTGTTTTTCTGTGTACAATTCTGGAATTGTATAGTATTATGATATACTTTCACTCACATTCTGGCGTAACATCGGCGGCGGCGGCGTTTTCCCGATCGCTTGAGAAAATAAATGAAATGCGAAAGCTGTTCATGCGCTGGTACACTTGTCGTTTATAACAATCGCACTATAATTTATTCCTTGTATTGAAACGGCACTTTTTTAAAATGTATTATCGATTTATGATACATGTCAGTGTACAAGTACTTTTTCGCTTTATGTTGCCTTGAAATTTCTCCATCAGAAACTGTCGCGATTTTCGCTTATAAATGTAAAATATTATATTATATTTTGAATGTATTCTTTTTTTTAACTTAGTGTTGTATGTCTATTGTCTTCATAATCTGATGATATTTTGTATTATGTTTTATCATGAGTATCATTATTAGCCCTCTTTGTATGTATATTGCGTTGAAAAGGGTTTTTTTATTCAAATTATATCTGTTACTTTTTCAAGTTTTAAGTATAAGCTTTCAATTTATAAACTCAAAAGGTTCTGGAAGGGACCTTTAAAATTGCACCACATGCACCTATTTAAAAAATAATGGGCAACCTTGCAGCCGTGGAATATTGTTTGTATATTCCTTTGATTTTGAAGCCCTGCACTGTTACCTCTCCTGACACAATTTACAATGTCTTGTACATAAGTTGAAAGACTATAAACATTGCTCGCGAGAACTATAAATACTGATGAAAATCGAGTCGAGCAAACTGCTCCGTTTTGTTGTTAGTAGTCGTGCGTCCTTTACGTGATCTTGAAATGGTAAACATTGTGTTCGTTCAGTTAAGAAAATCGGTATAGATTTCAAATCCGCCAGCTAGTTTCAGTTTTTGTTGTCGATACTATCATTAAAGGGATACCGCATATAGCGACCCGATAGCAAGTATCAGCCAATTTTCTGTCTTCATGTAATTCTTATTTTTTCTCAAATATGTAAATATTCTAGTATAGTTGATTTAAATACCTACAAGAAGCATAATTATCGAAAAGTTTATCGAACTCTCGCTCTCTTTACGTGCAACGACTTATAATCGCGTATAAACATACACACAGGCGCTTTCCGGCTTTCCACAATGACGAACCTTTGCCACTTCAGTTGCTTGTAATTGCAACCTAAGTAACGAAATATGGCGACTTTGCTATATTACTACCAAAGTAAATCATACGGCTTTACCGCACGCGTAGAGTTGAAATTGTTGAACAGTAAACGATTTACGTTGGTAGCAATAACAAAGTCGCCATCTTTCGTTGCACAGGTTGCACTGACGTTGCAGTTACAAGCGACGGTCGACGGTTCTTCAATTGTGGAAAGCGCCATACACTCACACTAACACATACACACACTTACACACACACACACACACCCACACCCACACACACAATACACAATAAAGTGCGCAAGCGCCGGCGATCCGCGAGTTTCTCTCTCTACTCTGGTGTTTCTGTTGCTCGTCGTCGTGTGTCGCAAAGAAATAAAAGTCAGTGAGCGGAGAGGACTCGCGCTGAGAGAAACGTACTCGCCGTCGTGTCTCTGTCTCGGGTCTCGGGTCGCGCTCGACATGGTACGGGGAGAGAACGAGGAGGAATCTCCAAGGGAGAACGATAATAATAATCATGTAATAATTGACAACGAGGAAGTGCTTGTAGTGCAAGATACGACGACGTCCTTGAAGAGCTGCACAGATGTCGCAACAACGGCGGCGCAGGACAACGGCCCCTGCTGGGACAGCTTACCCAGCGTCATCCTCCTTGAGATCTTCTCGTACCTACCGCACGAAAGCCGCATTCAAGCCTCTCAGGTATATACCTTAAACATCCTTCGATAATATACATATGCGCTAAAGATACTTGGCGAAGTCCATTTTCATTGATTCCGCGCGCGCCTTGACTTTATTATACATATACACCTATACATCAGCTCGTTCTCTCTCCATCGAATTTCTCTTCTCTCGCGGTCACCGCCTTCGCGGATCATATCTATATATATATAAGTATACCTATCTCTTCTCCGCGCCGTCTTTGTCAATTTTTCTCTCGTTCGCGCGAGAACGCGAATGTCATTCCGTTTACTCTGCTATATACTGATGCTGTTATTGTTGTTATTGTGGCTACTGATGTATACTGCTCTGTGTTGAGCAGTTCTCCCTCTCTCTTTTCTATATATGAGTTCCCGCGGACATCCCTTTCACATACCTATACTCACTCGCTGTGTCTTGCTAATGACTTTTTTGCGCGACTCCTTTTTTTTTAATTACTATCTACTGCGCGAGCCGCGACTTACATAAGCCAGCTGTGAGCGCTGTTTCATTATTATATGTTTATTGAACAAAGGTATGCAGACACTGGAGATACGGACTGTTCCATCCAAGCTTCTGGAAGATGATTACGTTTACACTAACCGACAACGACAGCATTGTGTGGTCAAGGTTTGCATTGTTTTGCTGGCTGTAACTCTCTTGCTTATTGATTAGATTGGAATTGACAGTGTGATAATGTCATGTTTTCAGATGTTTATCGAGTTGGTTTCAATACAGTGTACAGGAGGTAACGATTCGCTGCGAATCCGCCAACAATTTTGTGAGAGAGGCGTTGTTTGTGTTGAAGAAGCTGAGCGGTAACAAGCAGCTGAGCAAACTACATTTAGAACCCACAAGTTGTATGTTTGAGTATCCCACTCAGGAGGTGAATAGCAAGAAGTTGCTAGATCAGCTGTTGACTATTGTAGAGACGTCCAACAGTCTTGAAGCATTGAGTTTAGGTTGCATCGAAGAACTGACGGAAGACCTGACTTATATTTTGGAGCCACTCAAAGATAATCACTCCAATCACCTGACTCATTTGAGTTTGGCTTCCGTCAAGGATGATCCTGATCGATATGATTTTTTAGAGCTGGAGTGTTCGGTGTTTAGCACCTTCTCCAAACTAGCGATCTTGACAATAGATTATGATCACGTCAGCGATGAACTGCTCCAAGCATTGAATAGTGGCTTGATGGAAAGATTGGTGATACACGTGCATGGATGGAATGGAGAATATATCGGAGCTAGCAACGATGCGTGGATGGCTTTTACTGAAAAAAAGTGAGTGACGTTAAACTTTTTTTTGGTAAAATAATTTCTCACAGTCACCGATAATTGTCTTTTACCCTTTTAGCCCAAGCTGTGAATTGCGTTTAAATCTTATTCACTCTTATAACGCAGTAAGAGTATTGGATAGTGAAATTTTACAATCGGCAATGCCTCTGACTCATTTGAAAGTTCTATTCTGCGAAAGTGTCAATTTTATGGCACTCAATCAATTATCCCATTGGTATCCAAATACACTGCAATCTCTTATTTGGATAGATTCGTTCAACTCTCAAAAGAATCTGCTCAATCAAATGAATGATACAGATGATGTAGATGGGTAAGACAAAACGTGAAAGGTTCATGTTTTATTTTGTATATCTGTATTATAAGAGAATAATTTTTATTGCAGCCCTGATCCTCTGATAATAGCAGCTTGGCAATGTAAAAATTTGAATGAAATAGTATTCATAGGTCAAAAATATTGTTTGAACAATCTTCTTGCTATCGTTCGTCTGAGGCATAACATGAAGAGATTGGAATTTGCTGAAAGTGACATTGTCTATGAAGAGTCTGCATCAGATCGCGAGGCAATAATTGACGTAAGTACTATGACGAAATTACCTAATGTTGATGAATTCCGTATTTTACAAAAAAAAGTATTCATTTACAGGAGGTTAAAGATGTCATGGGTAAACAATGGAAGCTCCTGAGTGATATAGAGCTTCCAACAGTTGTGATAAATCCTCTGAGTGGAGACAGCAGAGAAGTAATAATGCCAATGGTTCTTCGGGATCAAAAGTAATTTGTGTCCAAGGAAACTTAAAATTTAAGCCACCTCAAATACCATCCATCACCAACAGTCCTTTCTTGTGGATAAAACTCATTCTCAGAAGTATGAGCGTAACGTCATATGTAAAGTCATATGTCATATTCTTGTGTTTTTCTATGGAGATATTTTTATGCGACCACGCATTTTATTTTTAATTAATTTTAAGTGAAATCACGTCGAGAATATTACGTTATATATTTCTGAGGCTTAGATGTTATAGTCTGTCACGCATTCTTTCACAAATACGCCCGTGACAAGAATCAGCCATCCGTATCTTAAGAAAGCTGCAGCAACCTGTCTAAGGTACTGAGAAAAAATTCCGTTATTTTTTCAGTAAACGTTTATCGCAAGAAAAATTTTACAATGATATAATGAAAACAGAGAAAAACTATATGTAAATACAATTTGACAAGTGGATCCCGTTCCTCGATGAGTCTGCGCATTGTTAAACCATTATAAAATCTTAAAGTAACGAAAAAAATTAAATTTAGACTACAAGACTAACACAAAGTCTTTCGTGACATGGACCCAGTTATACAGGGTAAATATAGTAATGTACAGTTCGATGATACCACATAAGAGGAGAAAAAGCACAACATAGATTCGTCGAGGGATAGGTCAGTGAAGAAAAAAAAACATCTGAACTTGACATCCTCTACAAGTAATCAAGTTCTACAAAGTAGCCAGAAGAAAATGTTGCAAGTATTTTTCCATTGGGATGGGAATTTAGTTTATAGCATTGATAAAAGAAAAGCGAAGAATAGAAGTAGAAGGAGAATGTTACGCGCAATGTCAAAGAGACACCGTAATGCCGAGAAAGGGCAAATATTTTAGAGGATTCACGCGAGTTATAAAGAATATTTAAAAAAATACTGCGCCAAGCTCGACGTCAACTTCGACGGCAGCATATGTAACTATCGAGCGATCCGAGGTTATTTTTAATACCAAAACCAATCGGACGCCTTAGCATAAGAAGAAGCATCTTGATGTGCATACAACGCTGTGATTACGATAGGATTGAGCACTTCCAACGGGTGGACGACTTTTAATAAATGCTCCCCACAACTTTAGCTCTCAAGCGTGGAGCGACGAAAGGGAAATTCAAATACAAGATAATCTATGTCTAGATGAATTTAGTCACTAACCGATATAAATGTATATGTATGTATCTAGTAGCTTTTGAATTTTAAAATCATCATGTCTACTGTGCGACACATGTCTCGTTTCCGTTCACCGAGAGAATGAAAGAGAGAAAGAGTGGCGATAACGACGAAATAGCGCTGAAAGAGAGAAACCTTTGAATCAATCGAAATAATAACTGAAAGGTACAAAACGTAGAGTAGTTGTTGTCGAGACAAGGAACAACAAACTATCAAAATCTTCAAACACTATGATACGCGTTTGTTGATTTCAAGCGTTTATTTTTTTGAGATCCTACTTGCTCTATAAAGATATCTCGGTCTTGTAGCTACTTACACCGAAGTAATGTTTTTTTTATTTTAAATGTGATGTTGCGTTTTTCAACTTAAAAGCCTACGCGCAAAGCTTAGAGTTATAATAGTAAGATTTAAAGAAGAAGAAAGGCCACTTGTGTCGTGCGAATTGGAAAGGAGACTCTTCGATCGACAAACGAAGAAAACGGGAAGAATATTTCATGGCTGTAACTCCGATGCTCCGGATGACGCGATACGAGGTCAACGGCGAGCGAGCATACGGAGTCTCACCATCGTTCAAGCAACAAGATCAGTGTCGTACACTATATTAATTGCATCAGCACGAAAAAGTACGAGGCAGGCCTTTTTACAACGTGTACCTGAAGAAACTAAAAAGTCGACAATGCCCTGATGGTGTGAGTCCATTCCAACTTATATTATGTGGCCTGCAAAAGTATTTAACGAACGATCACGAGTATGTAATATATATTATGGACGTTTAGACGACTGTCAAACAGTTGAACAAGTGATAGATAGTCGAAAAATTCTCGTGAGGGCTAGTCGTTGCTTTCTCGACACTTTGTATGACTATAGTAAGAGCCCATCAGCCCCTTCCAATCGTTATGCCTTTTAACGATTTTACTCTCGTCTCGAAAGACCATTTTTGTAGAAAAAAAAACGACGAACGAGAATATATAAGTGAGCCAACGTATATAATATACGCAGTTATAGATGTCAACAATTTCCATGTCTAAGCTGTGTAATTAATTTTAAAGAATTTCCACGTGCTTATGGTAAATCGCAAGACAAAGGCGAAATAGTCGTCGCAATATGAATCTCGTTTGATCCCGATAGAAAAAACAAGCAAACACTTTCTTTTCCAACACTAATATACGTGTGCATTCTCGAATAATAACTTAAGCATGAATGAGTGTTCCTGGCGTTGATTTTTTATTATTTTTTTTTGTTTTGTTAAAGATGAAGAAGACGATGAAGTATAACGAAGATAAACAAAATATAGAAGCCAATAGACAGAGCAAGAGACATAAGGTGTGATATCATCTCGCGATATTTACAAAGCGACACAAAAATAAGTATACGCGATTCCGCGGAGCAACAATAATACGATAGCAGGTGCCGTAACGGCGAAGAAGAAGAAGAGATACATACACGTATACACCCACATACACTAATCAAAGACTGAACCTGCTATCTGCGCGCGAATCACGAACAATCATCACGAGGGCTATATAGACCGCAACAGAAAGCTGCTGGATATAGTAGTCGTTGTTCTTTTCGCTGAGACAGTCTTTCAGTTGTAAAAAGTATATAAAATGGCAGAAAAGATAACGCATAGCCCGAGTAGAGTAATTAATTTTCGTCGCGAGAGAAAAAAGGAGAGAGAGATAATCAAGTATATAGCGAGAAATCTGAGAACGAACCAATATTAAAAGAAACAAAAAGCCCCTTCCGAGCGCACGAAGATGAGCGACAAAATACGTATATATCCAAATGTAAAAGTATAAGAAGTAGTCAGCGATATACGAAGAGGATAGGTAGAGAAAGATGGAATAATAATCAAAAGTGCAGCCGCAGCAGCAGCAGCGTACGATGCAAATGTGTAAAGATGAAGAAAAAGATAGCGCGACAGTCGGATATAATAATGACGAACAAGAGACACAAAGCTAATTAATAATAAAAATAGGTAGAGTGTACCGTTCGAATAAAGAAAAGAGAGCGCGCAAGCAAGAAGCAGCAGCAGCACAAGCATTAGCCGCGAAAGAGAAAGAGAGTCACGAGTGCTCCGTTTAACAGAAACAAGTCAAGACCTATTTTTAAGATGCGAATGTATATTTTTATACTAAGGCAGGCCTTAGTTGTGCATATAATACGATTGCGTGCAGTGCGTTTTATGCCGTCTAGAGGTGCTCGAGAGCGAGAGAACGAAAGAGCAACGACGCGCAAAATAATAAGTAATGTATTAGAGAAATCGATACGTATAAATAGATCACACATTCGAATTCGGTGCGAACAAACGAAATTGTTAGCGAAAAATATCGTGTCTTCGAGAGATAACAATGGAGCGACGTTGTGGCACTGATGTAATATCGACACACATACTCGAACACAACGCTCGGAGTTGTATGCTCATTATTAAAAAAAAAAGTAAATAAATAAATAATCATCGCCAAAGGGAGAACACGTAAGCTCGGATTCCTTCCGAAAGCCGCGCGATGTGTGTGTTTAGACTCCATATAGCGTGTAGTATATATAAATATATACTTAGATCATTGTCCAATCGCGATTTTCCGTTCTCTATTTTATATACATATATATACGTTCGGTAAAAGCGGAAGGAAATTCTTCTTTTTCTTTCTCGATGTGACTATGTGTATATCTTCCACATGGGAAAAAAAGATTCTCGAGACTGCGCAAAGCGAGTATTGCATCTATCTATGATGATAAACCCCCTCTTAATACTGACCAAACTCAAATCTAAAAAGAACGTTTTAGTCGCGAATCGTATTGATATACTACTGTATTAAAAAAAATGGGAAAGAGAAGGAATCCGAGCCATCGCGTCTCTTGTGTAAAAAAAACAGCAAACTCGAAAAAACAAAAATCCGATGGAATTGTTATATTCGCGCTACTATATATATATAGCGCTTGCGTTATCAAACGGTCGTGCGAAACTGCCTCGGTCGATGCGTCATTTTTTTTCTCGCAAACCCCAACGACCAGTACCTATATACACATAAAGAAAAAAAATTTGCGGCAACAATGTATATGGACGAGGCACTTTCGCGACCGGTTAAGAGGATAAACCTAAAGAAACTGCACGGCAAGCTAGATAACAAACAAACAAACAAAAATCTGTGATGCGCTGTAAAAGACGAAGGCCAAAGGGGCTAAAAAAAGTAAGCGAGAGAAGAGAGATTATAATATTGAGTCGAAGATAATTAATGACGAGTGGGCCGGCCGAAACCACATAGAGCTAAACGGCCGAGCGATTGAAACATCTGTGATAAATAACGATAAATATTAAAAAAAATTTAGAGGGATACTCGGCTAGAGAGAGAATGACAGCGAATTAATAATGAAAATAATTAAAAAAAAAAAGAAAACGTTTAAAAACAATGAATGCGTGCGTGCGCTATGTAAAATCCAGAGTCAACGTGTATGTCTGTGTGATGAGAGCAAGGTTTTAATGAACAAACAAAAATTTACAGAGAAACAAATAGATTAGCGACAGATCGAGCGTGCGCTAGATTAGGACTGACAACGGTGTGTGCAAGAGAAATCGCTATAGTGTTCCACAAGGCACTCATAATGTCGTGGGAAGCGTAACGAAAGTGTATTTCTTCTCATTTTTCTTCTTTAATTTTATTCACACGGAAATCTACTGTGCAATCAAACGTCCGAGAGCGTATAATATTTTTTTACTTTCGATTTCCGTCATTGTGTTATCGCGATGATTATATCATGTACAGCGAGAATACGAAAAATCGAGATATTATTATACATACCCATACGCGAAAAACCCGATTGATTCGATATACCCGAGGCGTGATTTTACCTATTTTATTTTCCGAGACTCGTTATATTTCTGCCGACAACAATCAAATACTGTGTAATATATATGTAGATAATAATAACACGCGAGCGAAAACTGCGCGACATTCCAATTCCCCGTTATTAAAGTTTATTATGTACTATATATACCATACACAGCTCGTAGCAGAAAAGACGCGCGGTCAGGTTGAAGAATCAACGCTCCACGAACAGTATTAGGAGTTCCTAAGACATGCAGAGAGCACTTGGACTCAAATAATTTTTTTTCTTTCTTAACGTGTACGCGAACACATGAAAACAAAATCTCTGTTGCGTTATCAACATCTGAATCGTTCTTAATTATTTTTTTTGTATTATACGACGATTGTGTTTCCGGAGAGAAGTCGAAGCTCTCATTCCAGTGAAAAATCGATGTATTCTTATAAATGACGAGTGTACCAGCACACGAACGGCTTTCGCATTTCATTTATTTTCTCGAGCGGGAAAACGCCGCCGTCGCCGAGGTTACGCGAGAATGTGAGTGAAAGTATATAAATATAATGTGTATAGACGCGCAGTTAGGTGAGGGTAGGAACGTTCGGGTGTAAACAAAAAAAAATCAAAGTGTGCACATGACGTGTACGCTCGATGTGTTCGTCATTTGAATAAATCAGTCATGGCTCTATACCGTAATATTATTATTACTATTATTATCACTTACGAAATCTTTGTCCAGAAAAAAAATTCTCTCGCAGCTGGATGTCGTCGAGGGGATGAATTTTCGCCTCCCCTCGATTCGTTTAGTTATCTTAGTGTGTACATTTACGTACGAAGGAAAGACAAAACAATGCTCCTCATATTATAATATTATGTAGATTTCAACGACTGCGGTCATCCTTTCGTATGAAATGTCTAAATCTCCGACTATTCAGCTCTGTATTTAAGTCCAGCTCTATTATCCCTTCCCCCCAAAACAACTTCTAAGTCAACTTGCAATATTAAAGAGTGGATGTCTATACATTAGAGCTTTCAAGAAAAATAAAATAAATGGGTATATTTATATCTACATGCGAACAGTCATTATTTGCGTGCACAAAATTCGTCGCGGACCTTCCACGCAGCTTTGTAACTTGTTCTGATGTGTACTTCTGTATGTGCTAGTTTAGAGGCGGGACACTTTTAGTCGGAAAAGAAGGGAAAAAACCATTAAAGAGAGAGAGAGAGAGATATTTATATACCCGTAAAACTATTATCTATATCGATATTATTAATACATATTATACATATAAATATATTTACGCACAGTAAAGAAGGCTTTCCCCCGCCCAAGATGATGTTTCTTTTTTGAAAAAATAAATCTTCGTCGCGTGCAATGAACATTGGAAAGTCCGCTTCCAAAACTATTTGAGTATTAACCGTTATTGTATAATATCTTATGGATAATCACGATCATTGAAAAATTGTAGGAAAATGTAACTGATGCATAAGGGCGGAAAGTTCGCTTTTGTTCGAAAAAGAAAAACAGTAAAAAAAAAAAATACTTTAATATAGCAAGTGTATAGTATATAAAGTTTTGTTTATACATGTCGTGTAACTGTTATTACTTTGTGAAGGATTTTGATGCATTGTTCGGTGAAGAGAGATATTTTTAATGTGAAATTTAGCGCGAAGCGCGGCAAGCTTACGAAATTCAAAAGTTTTGGGATTGCTATTATATTATACGTGGTTTTTATGATGTAATTAAAACGCATAGCTTAATTATACAACGTAGGATAAATTTTCTTCTCCTGGGTTTTGACGCCTAACTGTCAACGGAGAAAAAAGAAATTGTTATAGTTGTTTTTCAAAGTCTCTCGAATTGAAAGCTGATTTTTAATTTCCTCATATTATCGTATTAAACCCAATTGTTGTCGAAAACTATAATTCCCGAGCGGTTTATGAAAAAAAAAAGAATAAACAATGTTCCACGTGTATTTGGATTATATATTACTATGAAATGTGTTTTTTCGCTATTAAATATTGTTACTGGTAGCAACTTTAGAAACTCGACTTTAAAGCAACAAAATATTTGTTTAAATTTCGTGTGCGTGACGATACGCGTGTGTGACAAAAACCAAAATGTTATTAAGGATATGTGCGATATACCCATTATAAAACAAAAACTCTGTAATAGAAGTAAAGATTTTGCTCTTGTGAATAGCATTGGATATATCAAAACAAAAAAAAAAAGAAACAATGTATCAAGTGAAGTACAGCGAATAAAGGTGTGGTGATAGTCAAACCCACAGTGAGTTTTATTTGCGTCAACAAGGTGCCTCGTCTCCATTATCCCAGTTTACATTTAAACAAAATTCTTGGTATATTTGCTTAAATTCGTTTTATTTAATAATTATTAATGAAAACCAATTATTTTTTATTATACATACATTTATATTCAAATCTATAATATATATCTCCTAATTTACAGATTATACGATTCAAAAGTATGTACAAAATAGATGCAGAGTTATTAGATAAAAAATTAGATAAAATTTTCTAATTCCTTATCTGTGCACAGATGAGCATGCTCTGATGAATATTGCAAAGTGAATAAAACAGTTTTAAAAAAATGTATGCTGAAAAAATTTCTATTTTTATAATTATAAAATATTGATTATTTTGAATTTAGTGCATTCGGCATTCATGTCGCAAGAATGTAATGAATTGAAAGAACAAGTTCAATAATGATAAAATAAATATTGGTCTTGCCGAAGGTTTGCAGATCTTTTTTATTAATCGATTTTTTTTTCGAATATTGACGACGGATATTTTATTCCGACTTTTTTTCTTTATATACCTATAGATCGATGTGTTTATCATAGGATGGTATAAGTAAGTACTAATATTATATAGTGTGACACTTGAGCGTTATCGATAATCTCGCGAAAAGAACCACGTGCTAACGCGCACTTCTGCTAATCAGCGAATGAGCAAATAAGAAACCGGCTCGACGGAACTTGTCAGTGTGTTTTGAAGATAAGTTTCAATAAATTTTAGTGCTTCCAAAATCGAAAGATGTCAGACAAAAAGCGTGTGCTCATGATCTGCTTAGGTATAGATACGATGAATACCTATGTGCGAAATTATTTTGACTCCGAAATGCTGTTTTTGCGAAAGCTAACCTTTTTCTAACAAGTGAATGGTGTGATCAATTGTTTCTACTTGCATGTAAATTTGGATTTGTCTTTTGGGATTCATGAACTTTTCTTAAATAAATATTTGAAGTCACTGTTTGTTTATTAGCTTCAATATATATACAGTGGTGTTGTCATATTGTTTTTTGCAGGTAACATCTGTCGCTCTCCTATTGCAGAGGCAGTGTTTGCGAACATAGTCAAAGAAAAAGGACTCCAGGATGCCTGGGAAGTCGACAGCGCTGCGCTGATAGGGTATCACACTGGTAAAAATCCTGATTCTCGAGCAAGGGAGACGCTCAAGGCTAAGGGAATCAACGACTATAGCCACAAAGCAAGACCTGTATGTGTGCAGACTATATGAATATTTGCAGTGTCATTTTTAAAAGTAATCTCATTTCAATGTTTCTGTTTGCAGATTAAAAAAGACGATTTCAACGAGTTTGATTGGATCTTTGGAATGGATGAAGATAATATGGATGAGCTTGAGAGGAAAAAACCTCAAGGAAGCAAAGCTACTATTGAGCTGTTGGGCAAACATGATCCACAGGGAGAACTTATCATAAGAGATCCGTACTATGTAAGTATTGGAATTGAAGAATTTCTTTATGTATAGTTTACCAATCTACTATAATTGATTTGGCATAAATTTATTTGCCAACAGGATAATGATAGCGCTGGATTTTATAAAGTATATGAACAATGTGAGAGAAGCATTCTGGCTTTCCTAGAAAAACATAGTTAGTCTAATTCATTTATTGCATAAATATTTTTCTATAATTTTACTGTCTAATGATTAAAAATAAAGAGTCCAGATTTTTATGAATAAATTGTTCATTTTTTAAAATACAAATTTTTAAAAAAAGGCTTCTTATATTTTAAGGTTTTTAAATCCTTAGTAAAATACATTTTAAGATTTTTATTGTACAATAAGAGCACCATAAATTTATCATGTCAGAATTAGTTTTACATAACGCGATGACCAGAAACATAGACTTCTGCTACATTTCGATCATCACCAGAGTATATCAGTCTCTGCAATTTCTCGTCAAGAGTGTACTCTTGTAAATTGTCAAGTACACTGTTTGGTGCAGCTAAATCAATAACAAGCGCATCGAATTCCTTTCCAGGTTTGAAATTTCCTACTTTGTCATTCATATCTAAAGCTGTTAAAATAAGAGACATTTAAACATTATCACAAATGCAACAATATTATTTTTTGATTGATCAAATATTAACTTACCCTCAGCACCTCCAAGAGTAGCTAAATAAAAAACATCTTTGTAATTAAGTGGATTATAGCCTGGTTTTTCAAATGATATGTGTGTTGAAACTTGGAGAGCTGCTCGCATAACATCTAATATAGATGGCAAGTTACCTCCGGAAACATCTTTAATGAAAATATAAAATTTATTAGTAGATCATCAATTATAGAAAATGATTTGCACAATTTAAACATTTGGATTACCTGTTCCCAATCCAACTTTAACATTAGCTGCTTGCAATCTGCGCACATCGCAAAGTCCACTCTTCAGACATGTGTTTGAAGATGGGCAATGGATTACAGCAGATTTTCTGTCATGGATTACATCCAGTTCACTATCACTTAAATAAATGCCATGGGCTAATACTGTCTACAAATGTAGACATTCATGTTTAAATTGTTTTTTTAAAAAGAGTGAATGTAAGGAGAAGCATTAGTATACCTTGTTTGTCAGCAGACCTGCTGCATCATACACTTTCGCATACGATGAAAACTCTGGAAAAATATCTTTTACAGCTTGGATTTCTTCTTTGTTTTCTGATATATGCGTCTGCATGTATAAAAGCAAAATGAAGTAAAAATACTCTTAACTTTTTATGAAACATAATGCGTAATTGTAAAAAGAATTTTGCTCACTTGTACATGGAGATTCTTTGTCCTTGCCAACTCTGCCAAATTTTTCATTAATTCTAAACTACAGCTTAATGCAAACCTTGGTGTGATGATTGGTCGTACCAAGGGATTCTGCAATAAAATAAGATTACGTCAGTTAAATTAATAATCTTGACATGCTGAGCTCATAATTTTATGAGCTCAGCATGTCAAGATTACATGTCAGCATGTCGTAGTATTTACTCACATTAATTTTTTCTACTTCTTCAATAAACTTTTCGGTATCTTGAATAGAAACATCCTGACTACTTTCGCAGTAGTCTTCAGCTGGGCAATTGTTCATATTAACTTTGCCAACTAGAGCCCGTTGTCCGTATATAGCAGCTTTTTCTGCGAGAATCAGTGATGCTTTGCCATGTAACGAGGCATAATAACAGGCTGTAGTGGTTCCCATTTTCAATGTCCTTTTCTGCATAATAAAATTCAATTACTTTCAAAAACAAACTGTATAAAATAAAAAATTGTCACTATTCTGCAGCTCACCACGACAGCATCAAAGACTCTATCAGCAAATTTTGTATCCTCGTATTTCTTTTCAAGAGGAAATGTATAGGTAGACAGCCAGTCGAGTAAGGGTTTATCGTATCCCAAACCCAGATTTGGTAGTTGAACAGCATGGATGTGTCCATCGATCAAGCCAGGAATTAGAAACTGTCCATTCTCCAATCGTTTCACGTTGCTTTTGTGCACGTTATTCGTGTCTGGATTCAAATGCACATTTTCTATCTAAAATTAAAATCATTTTTAGTTTTATAATAAAAAAAAAAATATATATTTTCACATACCTTTCCATCTTTGATGTCTATTTGAACATTTTCGTGTATAACCAGATCCCCGCTGTCATCGCAGTGGATTATCGGTCCAATGATCGACTGGACTCCCATTGTGTATCACCTGCAAAAAAACACCGCAGAATGTGTTATACTGAAACGCTTCAGAAAGCATATGGCAGATCTCCGGGCATTCACCCAAAATTTTTATAAATAGATGTGTCAAGCACGTGCAATAGAAAAAAAAGTCTATATATCCTCTACACTCGTCACTTTTGAATATTACTTTTTATCAAATTCACCGGCGCTAAAAACGATGATCATCAACTATTTAAATTATTCTTTTCAAAATATTAAATTATTCCAATATAATAAGTGTTATTAAAATTACAATCAATCAGATCATCGCCGCTTGAAACATATATATATATATTTCACAAAGCTGAGCATCCACGTGCGGTGAAACGATCGCAGCGAGTGTCTCTGTTGTCCTAAATATTGTATTACAGTCGTGAGTCAAAGTGACGCCGAGATAATTGCACGCATGTCCTTAGACAACGCCACCTAGGCACAGGAATGCAGGATATATGTATATGTACAAATATCGTGAATTTCAAAGGATATGAAAGCGCGCTTTTGGAGTAATGATTTCGCTGTGACGATGTCATCGTGCGATTTAAAATTTTTTTTTTGTTTTGTTTTTAAAAAACGAAGTGAAATGATACCGAGTGACACTTACCTGTCGGGCTCTATTATTATTCGTTACAAAGCTTATATATAAATTGCAAATTACAGCTCGTAAACGGTTTAGTGTCTATCACAGCTAAAACACATCTGAGCTAATAGCCGCCGCGACTTTTATATAAATACCCCACTTTCGAACGAAGCTTTATTTTAATACTTCTTTTTTTTTCGGAATTTCCCAAATTTTGTTTTTCAATATTTTTACTGAGTAGGATTCGAATTTATCACCGCATCAGTGGCCTTCTCTGCTATATTTACTGTTCGAAAACTATACTGCGCGATTTTTTTCTGAATCAAAACTGGTTTTCATCTGCATAATTTTGTAGAAAAAAAATATTACGTGTTTCGTTGATTAATCACCTTTCTGTATAATTAATTTTTTGTTTCTTTTTTAGAATCGATGTTCACAAGATATACGTCGTAACGAGAGTATCATAGAAACCATAGTTTATCATCTTCGCTGATACTGTTAAAATTCATTCCGTTCGTCGGTTCGTATATAACGCGCGATTTCATTGAAAAATATTCCTCTGCTTGAAAAGCTTATGGTCTCGAGCGCAGAAAATTAGGGTCATGCGTGCGTCGGCGCGCTCATTTTTATAAGTATCACAATTAAATTATAAAGTAGTGAAAAAAGTACTGCGCGTCAGTTTTATCAACGTTATATCACGAATCCACTGCATGTATACATATATGACGTAATACAGTATAGCGACATCCGCACAGGTATGTTTCTCGTTTTGAAAAAAGACTCACAATATAAGTTTCTGTAATTTTCACCACAACCATTATATCCAATGTAAAAAGAACAGAAGAAAAAAAATTACACTTTTACAACACACTTGCCTTAGGAAGTTCTGTCGCAGTTTATAATAACAGAACAAAAAAAAAATAAAGAGAGACACACACAGCACTCAAGGTCAAGTTCGTAGAAATCCGGCGGAAAAAGAAAGCGGAAAACGCTGCCGCTGCAGCAGCTGCCGGATTACACACTGACAGTTTTTATCGTCTCTCATCTAGCGGTGAATAGACTATACCTAGCTGCTGTGTATGTAGACATATATATCAACTCGGCGGTAGAATATTCCTGCGGAACGTTTTTTCAAATGCACCAATTAGCGTTCTAGAATTATAGAAATTAGCCAATCAGATTACGTCTGATTTCAAAAAAATATTTTGCAAGAATATCCTACCTCCAGACGATGCACTTTATTTGCAACCCATACGTGCAGTGTAACTGATTCGAGTGACAATCTGACTAACAACTAATAAACATTATGCGCACACGTTCTGGGAATGTGTATTCAGCTCTTTACCCTATACTGTACTAACTGTGTTGATAAATATTGTGATATATGTTGTATATACGCTTCTTTTCATGCAGAACTACATTTTTCATATTATGCGGTAATGTCGCTTTTCACTAAGCGATTAGATATTATGGTTTTTTTTGTTATATACAGTTTATCGGTTTTTACGATTAGAATGTGCGTGCTATTTATAATAATAATCATCCAAATGGAAAAATTGCGGCGACGGAGAAATCGTATTGTATTGTATGGGGGAGACGTGGCATCGATTTTTCGTTGTGATAATAAGTGTATCGATTGTCGATTTGTTTTAGTTTCGGCGCCGGGTTCGATATACACAATATTATAGATATACATCTCTCGCTGTGATTTTTATCGGTTGTATTATAGATATACAATGAGCTGCACGAGACTCGTTTATTGTCAAACGGAAATTTTATGGTAGCTGGAAAAAAACGACGATGATACTTCGCTCTTTTCTTTTTCTCGTCGGCTATACTGCAGACGAGATTATCACTTTAATCCAGAAATCGTCCAGTCGCTTATTTTTAGATAAGTCTCGTATGCGCATTTTTTTCCATTATTATTCGATTGGATGCCGCTCGACAGATTCTTATCGAAGAGATACAATAGTCAAAATCTGATAACGCATATATTCACGTGCTGTGTCCGAAAGTCGATCGTAATAAGTGGATACTTATTTAGGTTTAATTTATTAATCGAATATAATCTTGAAACGGAGTATATTATATATGTCACCTATTGATCCAACAATGATCGTAGCAACGGATATCCCGCTTTTGTTTCCGAGTGTCTCTATTGAGTCATTGTTCTAGAGTATCTTGAAGTGTTTGCACATCGGTGTAAAAATAGAAACAAAAAAAAATGGAGCAACATGACAATGTAGAGCCGGTAAAAACTGGTAGATTAAAAATTTCGGACAAACCACCAGTCGAGTCGCATAGAGAGTATCTGGATATGGACACTGACGAAGAGGAATTTGGTCATCAAGGTATTTTACTCATACAATCGTCAATGAAATTTTATCGTCGAGTAAATAAAAAAAAATCAAGCATATTTTATTAAAATTTGCATTTCGGTCATGGCACTCTTCTGAACGATAACGTTTTCGTTTGATTTTGTCAAAAGCTACGAGACGAAAACTGCATACAAAAAGGGAGAAAGTCTCGACTCGGAAATGCACTTGGCTGTTCAAACTATACTTACTGAATTTATGCGCGTACTTTACTTTCATTTTGAATAAGTATTTTCTTTTTTTTTTTAATTCGTTTAACGTGAAAGTGACGTTTTTATTATTATAGAAAATAGCAAATTATCAATAATTTAACTTGGAAGACTATATATTCACATGATTTCTAACAATTTTCTATAGAAGCAAAAGTTTCGTATCGATTGAGAACGAAGGCTCGAGTGTCGCTTTTAAATAACTTTTAAACATAAAGCTTGTAGAGAAAAGTTGCGCGCGATTATATAAAATGCAAATGCAAGGTTTGCTCCTACTGAGTAACGTTCTTACAGTCTCGCCGATGGAATGTTAAGTGATTTAACATTGAGGTTTCATAATTCTGAAAATGAAGCATTAGAAGAAAATCAGGCGTTATTTCAAATACGTTCTAATTTGTAGATATATACAGTATTAGAAAAGAATTTCTGATAGTTCCTCAATAAAAAAAAAAGGATTCAATTTATGGAAGATATAAAATTGATTAATTATTGTGTTTGCATTCGAGAAAAAAAATATTATGCTAATATACTTTTACATAACAATCATCCAACAGATACACCCGAACCACAAGACGAAGCGCCTCCAGAGCCGGACAAGCCGGTATTCACCAGCGCTGAACTTGACACACTGGTATAATTACCGAAGAATTGATTATTCATTGAAAGAGTTTTACGACAACTCGCTTGAAAAATAACTTCTACTTATTATTATAAATAAAGGTCCAATACACAAAAGAGCTGACGATCCTCCCAAATCTCCTCGATACCAGCTGGTCCCAACAAGTCGAAGAAACAATTCGCGAATACTTCCGCGACCCGACCAAAACTATCCTCACCATCTTCTTCTCGGAAAGCCAAGAACTTGAAGCTCTCCTGGATTTCCCTGAGCAAACCAACGGTGGATTGACCTACTTCCTTCGAACACCTTGGCAAGTCTACAGAGCAGATGACTTCTTATCCAGTGTCACATTTGGCAGTGTTGGTGACAGGACTGAACTTACGGCTATCAAGTTCGTCGGTGGAGTCTACGCACCTCTGGCATTTAAAAGCGACGATTGGCCTGAGAGTATCCTTATACAATATGTGTTAATTATATAACTCCTTATTTGTTACTGGAGTAAGTCGGTATATTGCAAATCTGTAACAATCATAGCATTCCTCAACGCTCTTTTGCAACGACAGTAACTCGTGACGAGATTTTCTCGAACATCAACGATTTCCTCACAAGAGCTATCGACGTGACATACAAGCCTATGGGAATCCTTATACTCTACGTTCCATGGGAAGGTTGCATGGAACAAGAGAAACAGCATCCCGATATGGAGAGAGAAAGTATTACAAGGATTCAGAGGCAGAAGGAGCAAGCGCTGCTGATAAATCGACTGGAAAAGGTCGCCAGGACTTGGATCAAACAGATTCGAGAGGCTCTGATGATATCGTCGTTCAATTCGCAGGAGCTTCACGATGTTGTTGGAGAGTTTGATTTCTGGCAGTGCAGATGTGAGTGAATATCTTATTTTTCTATCGTGATATTCTTTTTTTATGTAGATTTTTGTGAAGTGCAGATGAAAATTTGGCCTGTATATCGAGACAACTGGAGAACGATCGTTTACTCCGGATAATCAAGCTGCTGAAGAAGGTCAAGTCGTCGAGTATAAAGGACCTGAAGCTACTCGTTTCTAGAGTGAAAAGCGCTTTGGAGGAAACCAAGTCGAACCTTGGTTGCCTCGATCTCATACTACAGAGCTGCAAGTCCTTTGATGATTCGAACCAGATCCACGAATGTCTGCCCAGAATATTGCACGCCATCCGGTTCGTGTGGACCACTTCTCCGTACTATAACAAAACGTAAGATCACGTTGACTTATAATCTAGTAGATACATTAATTATATACACAATATAAACTATTGTAGAGAAAACATCGAAAGACTCATGTGCTCCTTAAGCATCCACGTAGTCAAAATCTGCAAGAACAGCATCGATCTGAAGCTAATCTTCGACGATCCAAAGAAGTGCCGTGAGTGTCTCGCATCGAGTATTTCCTGCTGCGAAACCTACTCGAAAATTTACGACAGCGTGAGTTGACTGGTAGATCATTTCACACTTGGTTGCTTCCTCAAGATTTACTCTATTACTATCCTTATCCAGATCACAGAAAACTGGAAAGTCAACGAGACTAACTGGACCGTCGACAAAGCCGTGATCTTGAACAGCATCGATGCCTTCGAGCAGCGCTGTCGTGACGTCTCCGAGATCTGCGATACCATCATCATTTACGGCAGGTAATATAACAATACTGCCTGGAGTAAAGAAGGTGTAATATAGAACGTCATTGAGATCATCGATACATTTCAGTCTGAACAAGATAAGCATTGGCGGCACCAGAGGCAACCAGCACGAGATGGAGTACCGTCGTGTCAAGGATTACTTCCTGCAGATGACGAACGAGATGAAACTCTGCTGCGAGTATGCCTTGGATATTACCAGGATAAAGTGGTTCCAGGACATATCCAATTTCCGATGCGACGTAGCCGAGTTGGAGAGTACTGTCAAGAATTTACTAAACAGCTTATTCGAGGACGTGAAGAACGTGGAAATGGGCATCGAGACGCTTTATACTTTGCTCACGTTTAAAGAGAGACAGGGCTTTCAGGATATTCTGCATGACAAGTGGGCGCAGGTATACTTTGAATCCTTTGATTAGATCGATGATTATACTATTACTAACTCATAATGTTTTGATAAGGTTTGGGAGCTGTTTTACGATGAAATAAAAATCTGCTCGCTGCCCCCGACGAACTATGAGATAGTTGCGGATAAGGTGAAGTTTTCGCAGAGCCAAGATGCTCTAGTATCGCAGATTCACAAGAGCTACTTGACGAGACTGCATAAGATACTGATAAACGCGTCAGATTGGCTGGGAGACTGCGACGTTCAGTTTGAAGTGCCTGCGAAGTACCTGCGAACGAAAACGAATAATTAGCGTAAATTCATTTTTATGTCGTATTATATTAATGTCTTCGACTGTTATGGAAAGTTTTTGTCGCATATTTATTGCTTTGGTAAAAGGATTTTGTACGTTTTTAATAAACTTTTTTAACTAAAAGAATGAAAAGAGACGTTCAGTAATGATCATGAATGAGACTTCTCAAATGCATAATCCAATGAGCTGACTGGTTCTAAAATTGAAGACATTTCCATAAGTGGACGAGACACTTGGAGACTTTGCATTTACGAAGTAGGTAATCAAGCTGAATATGAAGAAGATTAAAAACGCGATTATTTTCAGGTTTTTAAAAAAGAAGTGAGCTGATTCTTTTGTGAGCTATGAATTATTACACCGTTTGGGCAAGGATATAATTTAAAAAATACGACCCAAGTATAGTATAAGTACTATAAAATATATTAGAAGTTATTTGTTTCTCATTGGCAGTGCTCTAATACATTAATCTTGCACGGAACAAGTCACAGACTTGCTTTCACAATACCTCTATGGCATAAAAGTAAATGTTATATAAAATATATATATATGTCTTATAATCTATGTAAATGTTTGGCGGTTTAGTCTTTATCACGATTCAATTAATGAGATTTAGTTAACTTCCATTATCAAATGGTCGTCTTGCTGACCAGCATCAGCGTTGAACACGGAATCTTCAGGAGATTCTTTATAATTTAATAAGGTATTCTTGGAAATTTGCGTAAGAATTTGCTCTTCTCTTGTCGGTGGCAGCAAAAAAATCAGCGATATTGCGATGATGGCATGCCAAGCACTATGAACATACTGGAAAAACAATCGATATTTTAATTTGCAATGTTATTGCAGTTTCTTAATTAGTTTTTAACTAATAATAATAACAAACCTGGTAATTAGATTCAGTCTCCACTAAAGAAAATATTAAGATCCCAAATCCAGCAAGTGATAAGCCTATAACTAACTGGATCAATCTCTTTGGCCAAATCATCTTCTTCATTTTATAACAATAGCATCCATATGAAGATAACTATATTGGGAGTAAAGAATGGAACATTATTATACCTTTTTGTTTGAGAAAATATTAAAAGTTAGTAAGAAATTACCGATATCAACATTCCAATGATTATGGGAATTAAAATACTAATCAATCCAGTTTTATCAGATTCAACTCCAAAAGTTATAATAATAGCTCCCAGCATATGGCAGAAAGATTCGTATTGAATTGGCAATTCAGCCATAGCTATAAAAGTAACCCAGAAGGCGAGAATGCCAGAAAAGAAATCACAATACTGAAGAACCTGAGGAATGCAAAAATAGAAATATAAAGAAATGTAACAAGAGTTATAAAATGAAAGATGTAATTGTTTGCTTACTTCAAACTTGGCAACGCAGTAAGTAGTAAATTGTTGATCACAGGCGTGATACAAGGAAGAAAATAACATTGTAGAAAAGTAAATCAATGCCTCAGTGTAAAATTTTCGTTTATATGCCAAACATATAGCAGGTATAAAAAATAAATTACTCAGCGTCAAACTCAAAGTCGTCAATAAAGTTGCAAATTCGGAAGAAGCGTTACTATCGTCCGTGCATCCCCATCCCTGGCGACCTTTAAATAATAAATTATACACATTAGAATTTTTTTCCATAAATTTTATATAAATATTAATAAAAAAAAGTGTTTACCACCAAAACATTTGCAAGCAGTATAATATAGTAGTCCCTTACGAATTTCTTGACAAACGCCATAATCGCCACAAGATTGATCTCCCTCAAAGACACATGCTCTCAATTTAATACTCAGTGATACCAATATTTGCTCCATTTCACAGCGCACCGGTAATCTGAAAATACGTAATATTTATTTCTTATTGCACATATTCCACAATATTCATTTAGATAAGCCTTATTACAAAAGACCGTTGTCTCTATTTGATATCAACAAACTCACCCATACATATAGCAAGTTGCTTGAAATGCAATATACCACATACCCGGTTGAGGATAAGGTATCAGAAGACTAGCATCAAGCATATCACCCATCGTCGACAATTGCATAGTCATATTACTATTATCACATTTTATATGTCCCGTTATTTGTTTAGGCACACGTCCGCGACAAATACATATACTTACATTAACTTGCTGCTTACTCAAAACCTGAAATAATTAAATGCCATGAATGGATTCAACCTTTTTTCTTTAAAAAAAGTGTTGATATTTACCTTATTAATTTCAAGACTCATATTAATGTCAAGCGTTCCGCCAATGTCGGTTAATGGTAGAACTTGAAATTGAGTAATAACGGGATACGTGTCAGTTAAGGCTAACCATGATGTAAGCAGCTCTCGGCCCTTGAAAATTCAATCACATGTGAGTATCTATGTTTGCAAACGTCATAAAATTTCTTCAAATGCGTTTATTTACCCGTAATAAATAATCTGCAGACAATGTTTGCGAATGTTTTATCCTAACAAGCTGATACCTCGGAGTACACCAAGTTAAATTATCATTATCCTCTGCAATACTTAATTCTTTATTTTTAGTAATAATGGGATTCTCTCTTAATTGACTTTGGTTATTGCTGGAAAAATACTGCATAGGCTGATCTTCTAAATTATTCATGTACGATTGATCATTTTTAACATAAACTGGTGTACGTACATATTGATGAATAAATACCTCCTCTACTGTTTTGACTGGACAATCTAAAAAAAAAATTGTTTTAGTATCTTAAATAATAACAGCTAAATGCTTTTTAAACGATATTGTAGATCCTTACCAGTCACCGTCACTTTGACATTGAAAGTGATTGCACTGCTCGACACTACCATCAGATAATACCAAGTGTCTTGATAAGGAAAGAGCTCAGTAAAAGTGTAAGTATCCATTGATGACAAATTTCCAATTGGACCGGGATTCGAGTGATTATGAAAAGGAAGAGAATTGCCTGTCAGTGCTAAGTTCTTTATGCATGGCTCAACAAAATTTCGAGACTTCTTAAGTGTAAAGCTGCAGCCCCAGATATCCACTTCAAAACTCCATGTGTCCATTGGGATGAATATTCTGCAGATATCATATCAATGAATTTAGTAACTATTTAATAATTGTTCTGTAATTTTAAATAACAGATATTTTTTTTTAAATCATACTTGTAATACGAAATTGTTTCTTTTGTTTTCATGGTATGCTTGTATCCAAGAGGAATATTTTTTATACCAGTAGTTTCTGACCATATTCCCACCGAACCTATACTGTAACGGCATTTGTGTCCAAGGCCCTAGAAATAATGTTCAACAATGTTATTTTATTATTCCATTCTATTGTGTATTGTGTAAAGGTGATAAAGTTCTTGTACACACCTTTTGATGAACTTTTTCATCCCAGTATGACAAGTAGGCACCAACAAACCAGTCACCTGGCTCTGGACTATAGACGGGAACTATAGTCATATCCTTTGGCTCAAAAGCAGTCAAAGCAGATACTTGAAGAGTATTATTTTCTATGTACATATGAGCTGGATAAGCAGCATTAACTTTCTCCGAAATAACAGGGTAGCTTCCCCATTTCAAAAATCTAGAAAAGGAAAGACATAAAGTAAATTACTATAATCTTGAATGTCGAGCAATATGAAGTTTTATAGAAATACTCACATGTTTACTTTTCTCTGTGGACATTCGCCACTGTCCATAAATGCAATAAACTGCCAGGTAGCGCGAAGCACATGTTTTGGCACGTTAAAGTGAAACATAATAATGTCATCGTAGCTTTTGAAAGACCGCAGAGGTCCTTCTTGACTAGCCTCCGGTATAACGCAAGCCCCATTGTTTACATAAAAAGCTAGAAATAACGATGACAGGTATAAGCTTCCAGAATTAAAGTAAAATATCAATATAAACTAGAATTATTTTACTCACCACTAATGAGAATAACAGTAAAAAGTAAGATAAACTGCCGTGCATAGGAAAACTGTGGGCTCACCAAGCACTTCCTAAATTTGAACATTTGAAACGACGTTCTGGCGTTTCCTGAAAAAAAATTTCAAACAATGGATGTCTTTCATAGAACAAACAAAACCCACAAATGCCAGTCCTCCACAAACAAAGCGCGATCGATCCCATTCAAGCGTGAAAAAGCACAGTTATATGTATACACTGCTCCGAAACAGAAAAAAAAGGCACTTACTCTCCTTCGTTTGTTGACATCAGAAACTCCGAAACTCCATTCGCTCAAAGTGGCGTCTGCTCTTCTCTCTCTTCAAATAATCGTTTTCCCAAATCTACGTCGCTATCGACTGGAGAGAAACCACATGGCGTCTTATAGACTGCAGCGGTATAGGTATAGCATGCAACAGGCGACACTCAATCGCTGCTGCAGCACATGTCACTCTATCGCCCATGCGCGCCCTGTAACTATAGATATATAGGTATAGAACACACTATACACACGGCCGTGTCCTGTAATATATAAATATACAGCTATATTCTCTGGATGTCACAGAATATTAGTACCGGCATTTCTGGTACTGTACGCACTCGAGTAACCGGTATAGGTATCTAGTAATAAACGTCAACCAACCATATACAAAAGAAGAAGAAAAATATATATCTCTTGAGAGGAATAATATAATATCCAATCGATCCAGGGCGTATCTCGGCTACTACTACTGCATCAGTAGAGAGAGTTCTGCTCTTCGGTGCGAGAGAACGCGTATATACAGGTATATCAGACAACTACTCGCGCTTGCGCTAGCTGGAGAGTCGCTGGGAATAAAAGAGGGGATGGAATGGAATGGCCGTCGCGCGCTGGAGAACCTCTAGCTCGCTCTCTCGGAAAGAACCTGATGCGAGAAAGAGAGAGAGAGAGAGAAACTGGAGGGGAGTCGAGTTCGCGGCTGGAGAGAAGCAAGCAAAGAGTAAAGCTGCTGCTGCTGCTGCTGCACACAGTAGTATCGTCGCCGCAGCTATATACACGCGAGAGTCGGTGAGTGCGTCCGCGAATTGATCGTTCGTCGTGTCCAGTGTATAATATTAGAGGACTTTGACCGAGAGACGAACAACCGTATACGTCGTGGAGTGTGTTCTTAACCTCGTGTTGTACGTTATATACCTTCCAGGGTGTACTGCATCGAAGAAATCGGAGCAACGATAATATAGTGCAAAGAAGAAGAAGAAGAAGAAGCCGGTGTTGGATACCTCCTCTATATACAGTTTCCTTCTTCCTCTCTCTCACTCTTACACACGCGGGGAGAAAGCCGATGATCGGCGCTCGCCGTCCCCAGAGGTGAGTGCGCGTGTGTATAGGTATATAACTCTCTCTCGCGCGCGCCCGCGCGATTCATTATGGCGCGTGTATAGGGAGCCATGCCGCGCGAAAATCGCCGAGAGAAAGCCGCGGCAGAGCTATATACAATAATATACATATATAGGTAACGTATAGGGAAATTGTCGCGCAACAGGTGGAGCCGATCTCTGACAAGCAGATATACTATCTTCGCTCCCTGATGATGTGTACGTATATATATTTTCGAGGATACCGGTGTGCTACCTATACAGCTGTGCACATATAGCTATATATGTACAATTGGAGTGAGAAAACCTTCAACTTGAGAGATATAATCCAACGGTGGCATGTGCGTGTGTGGTGTTATTCGGTGAATGCCGCCTCGCGGTCAAGAGACTCGCTGGACCGCTCCGCGCGCGCGGGACTACTTGTCCTTCTCCTTTTCTCTCTCTTTCTCTCCCCCCTTCTTTCTCTCTCTCTTTCTCGACTCAAGGAACGCCGCGCCCGGCCTCGCCTGTATTCAATTCCCTCCGATTTCTCGACGACGCGATCATCATCATCATCATCATCAACCTCGTCATCCCGGTAGACACTGTGTATATACATGTACCATTCACACTAGTGTCTACTGACTTTATACATATGTAGGTGTGTATTTCCTCGTCGTAATATCCGATACGTTATAGTACATATAGATATACATTTATGGCGAAATCCGGGAATCGCAAGGAAAGGAATTTCCAGGAGACGAAGAAGAAGTGGGGTATATATATATATACGACGGCAGCGGCGGCACAGTTATTTCGGCCGGTCGCGCGCATACTTTGCATGGGCTGCTCTCTCTCTCTCTCTCTCACTGTGTGTACCGTTCGCTCGACACGTACTTTATATACACACGTATATATATACCTACATATACACATGCGCGAGAGAGAGATAATGAGCAAAATTCGGGATAAACAACAGATCGGCGGAGTATAGAGGACGAGTCGTTTGTGCGCGATAAACATACAAGTATATGTATACGGGGTCAAATAAGCGATATATCGGCGACTTGTAATGTACTCCGAATTCCCCGCGCGAGCAATTGATAAACCGAGGCATTATTCATCCGATCGGATCGTTATATAGAGGCTAATTAACGCGACACTCGTCGTTGTGGAACGTACCATACATACGTGCTTATATATATATACCTCATCGTCGTCGTCGTCGTCGGGTTAAACAACCCAGACGTGCGTCTTGAATTACATACAGTCGTACACAAGAAGCACAAGTAGACATACGAGTTATATATATATACGTGTAAACTTCTGCGACGCTATATATGCTGACCAAGTGAACATAGAAACAAAATTACGCTCGCGATATACTTATACCGGGGGCGTAATCCAACACTCTTTATAATGTTTTCAATTCTCGACGAGCGATAAACAGCACGTCTGTGTATATTATGAACTTGACCATTAATATAACAAAGATCGAGATGAAGAAAAAGAAAAAAAAATTCTCAGTGTGTACAGAGAGAGAGAGAGAGAGACGACAGGCAATAATAAACTCGTTATACTTACCCACGCGAGAGACAGATAAATGAAAATACCGATAACGTGCGTCACGCGCCGGCGATTCCCCGTAAGACATCATCAGAGCCAGCTGCTGATGATGGCGAAGCGGACATCATAAAATAAAAAACGCGTCGCGCGAACCGTGAGAGAGACTCTCGGCAAACCGTTGCTCGACTTTTTTTTTATTGTGCCGATTGGAATCCCTTCAAGATCGGGTCGTCGCGCCGAGAAAATCTCTTCACTACTACTTCTACTACTACTACTATATATATAATGCAGTTGCGAGAGTTTCGAACTCTTAGAAAAGACTGTCCCAGGGTCGGTTCGCTCTCTGTATTATATATATATGTACATTTACACATCCGGCGTGCGCTTGTGCGGTTTCTCATTCACATGTGAGCGGGAGACTGTGACTACTCTCGTTTTCTACTCTTTTCTCTCTTTCTTCAGTATATAGAGGTATATGTGTATTTCTCTCTGCTCTACGTTTGTTGCTTTTGGCTGATGCAGATGTGCGGATGTAGGATATCGGGTTGTAAACAAACACTGGTTGTGTGCGAAAATTCATGAAATGGGAGATTGTGTGTGAAGACGAAAAGTAGAGAGAGAGAGAACGTGTTTTTATTTAAAGAACTTGGCGATATTTCGAGTTATTGATACAAGATTCCGTCGCTTATCGGATTGATATTGTATGTACACACATGGCCTTGGTAGCGAGGTATGCGCGTTTGTAGATAAATTGGATCGTTTTTTTTTTAAATTCTCTGTGTAGGCTTTTAATTTATAATAAAGGACTAGACGTCGTGGTGATTGCCGACGTTATCTTTTTAATTTACAGTCGATTTTTATATATACACCGTACAGCACGTTTTATATATGACAATGTGGCGTTATATATATAATTTTTTTTTTATCGGGGAGGAAGAATGCGCGTGTATCGACCGCGGGAAAATAAGCCGCATGTTTTATTTATGACGCTTGTAATGATTCGCATTACGACATAACCTGATTTTCTTTTACAGTGTTTAATACGATTTTTAATCGAACGTTGTGTAAAGGCGTCCCGTTATTTATTTACTTTGCGTAATTTGTTGTTTTTTTTTCTTTCTTCTAAAACTTTTAGGTACATTCTTGACTTTATTACACCCCGAGAATATAATCAGTATAATTTCCAACCGGATTTTAATAGACAAAAAGCGTATATGTTATACGTCCTTATCTCGTACGTATGTGTATTAAACTATATTTGTCGCATATCTGACAACTGAGAAACATGATTTTGTCAGCAACACGTGTTCCCGCATGTATATATCTGACTTATTCGAGGCTTTAAACTTACAAACACGTCAGCAGCGCTAAAATTTTCGAGAAAAACACTGTCATCTTTCATACTCATTTATACTTATTTGCAAAATTAGTGGTCGTTTCCAGTTACATTATTCGCTGTTGTTATAAGAAAGAGAGAAAAAACACAAATCTCTGACGCTTTCAAGATATTTGCGATAATGCCTGACGAAACGAACTATCTTTAGACCTGGACGTATATTATAGAATACAAATGGTTTTGATTGTCCGCAATGACATTCCTCAACGATAATTATAGTTTCTAAGAGTCATCAGTCCATCGACATTCGAAAGCGTCTCTGGAATATAAGAAAATGCATGCTGTCAACAGATGTGCGAAAATGAGCGGTAACCGTTCGACTTTTTTCTTTTAAGTTTGCGCAGAGGCCGCCGCCGCGCGCGTAAAAAGGGTCCCGAGTCGTAAACAGTCGTTCCGCATCAGTCAAGGTCCGTTTGAGTATATTTTTTTTTTTTTCGCACACACAGATGTCAGGTTGAGGGACTTCTTTTTTCGGTTATTTCGGGGGAAAACGAGTAGTGTTTGTTTTAATTATATATAATATCCTGATATTTGTTAATCGGAATGATTATATGTAGAAGGCACAGTCTTTATTGAGTTGATAAGTAATTGTTGTTTGCAGTCGATTGGTTATCTCGAGAGAAGGACAAAGTTTTTTGCTTTCAAGCAAACGATATTATGTTGTTTATCTTTTCAGGAACTCCTGCTAAAATACCTTATAAATCGCGAGATACTATATATGAAAATCGATTTGTCATTTCAATCAGCCAATCTCATCCTTCATATCACCAACATAATCCTCACCCAAGCCAACTTGTACAAACTTCCTAATTCTAGAAACTCTTTCTCTCACTCAAACTATACACACTATACACCATATCCACGTACAACCACATTCCCCGACAGACTACACAATAACAGTTTCTTCAATTAGCTCTCTTAACTTCTTCTCAAACTCCATTCTCACACACACACACACATATACACGTCTGTATCATCGTTTCAAAGTTTCGCACGTACGCCGAGAGCTTTCTCGACGTGTACCCACATACATACATACACAGCTAGTATCGATGACATCGGTGGCACACCTTTCGAGCGCTCGCGATAAGAAGTCGTTAGTAGGCTCCGGCTAAAGAGTCGAGAGAGCCACTGTTGGCCCGGACGCTTGCGCGTGATAAAGCTTCGTTTTATGTAGACGCGACGTCGTGTGTGTAATAACAATTATTATAGAGAAACGAGTGTCTCTCGGTCGTTCTAGTTCTTTATTGTATAATTTATGTGTCGGTGTTACGTTGTTGTAGTGAATGGAAAGACGAGTTATGGATGATCATCGACGTAGGTCACGTGTTCTTCGGAAACCCGGTGAGCTTTGATGTTATACATATTCTTGCAACAAGTGGTGTAGACATTATATTTTTGAAAGTTGAAAAAATTCTATAGATCTTCGAAATCAGTGTGTGTCACGGTAAAAATTTCAGCGACGTCGCTATGTGCAAGTAAAGAGAGAGAGATAAGATAGCGAATGCGCGTCGACGCCTCTGCTGTGTTAGATATGTGTATATAGGCGCGGTGATTATTATTACTATTTTTTTTTTTAATATTACTGCAACGAGTTTTCGATACGAGGAAAACTCGTGGATTTGCTGCCGCGGTAGCAGCAGCAAAGAGGAAAAATTATTAATACGGCAAAATTGTACTTTCACCCGTTGGGGGAATAACTCGGCGTACATATAAGTGTCGTGGCACGCTTCCAAAAGAGAAAATCCGTTAGAATTGCTGCGAGAGGTGGTATTACATTTTTTTCTTCTTCTTCCTATGTATGCAGGTATATATACGTATATGCAGTATACATATATCTTCGTCTTCGTCTTGAGAAATGATGTCACAATGCCGAATGTTAATGAAACGTGTGATGTCATACGTAACGAGAGGCTGATGCTGTTCTGTTTAACAACTTCCGTAAAGTGTGTGAGATGCTGTGTATAAATGAGTTGCAACAAAAAAGATTTAACGTATGCGGTGAAAATTGTGTCGGGACTAATTTCTATGAATAATTGGAAGTGTCGAGGTGTATGAGATTTCCATAAATTTATGGGTGTATAATGTAGGAGGAAGAAAGATATGTAGTGTACTTTTTTTTATGATGACTGTCTTAATCTTGGTACAGGATGTAGGGTTTTTAAATATAGTCAGTTGATTTCTCAAAATCCAAAAGAAATCCTTTTTAAAAAATATCAAAATCCAGAAGAGACTTTCCCAGCTGATGATACAAGATTTTAATAAAAAAAACTTGTTGAATCATCATCCTCATCTACCTCGTGTGCGTTAAGTATATACCTGTTGAACAAAGCCTTATTAGGCCAAACTAAGACTGTTAGGTTTCTCTTGAACTATCACAGAAAAATTCTAAATTCCGTTGACCCAAAACTTAGATGTCATTGTCACACTCTCACAACTATTCCAATCTGAATTCAAAACGATTCACAATAAAAAATAATAAAAAAAAAAGCCACATCCAACCACTCAAGCATGTCTCTTCTCTCTCGCGCGGGTGGTTCAACGAGCTATACAGCCACGTCTATACCTCCTCTCACCCATCCATCCATCCATCCTCTCCCATTAGCATTTCTGCGTGCAGTAGCCGCCGCCGCCGTCTAGCGGTGCACCTGAGCTCGCCCCGGAATGAATACCCGCGTATATGGAATGCATTTAATACGGAGGCGCGCGCGAGCGAGCCTAACGACCAAGAAGAAGAAGAAGGAGGAGGAATCCGAGGCGCACGTAATACGATTTTACTCCAAAGACGCGTGTGTGTGTGTCTATATATATACCTATATACATGTATAGAAAGACTCGATTACGCTATATACTGCAGAAAAGCCTCGTTAGAGAACGTGTGTGTTTGCAGCTTTTCTATTCTTACGTAAGCGTGTGTATACGTGTATTATTCTTTCTATAAAGAGGCTCTTCTCAATAGATATATAGATATATGCGAGAGGGAAAGAAAGAGAACGTTTTCATTCTTGCTGCAGCCGACGAGAGAGAGAGAGATGCGCGTTTTGCTATTGTTTTGCGGCAAGAGAGGAGGAGGACGCGCACCGCGCGCACATTTATGCATGAGCCGATGCGGAAGTCGCGAGAGAACGGATTGCGATAATTATTATGCAGATTTTTAGAGGGCCTCGTTAAACTGTTGTCGAGAGACTATATATCTGTGAATTGAAATGGCTTTGTTTGCTTCTTCTTCTTCTTCTTTTCTGAGCAAAAAACGTGTCTTTTTTCTCTCTAGCTTCAGTTTAATTTGAACGACGAGAGATCCTTCTGCGAAGAAAGTCGACTGTATATAAAAAGAATAAACTATAATACGCTCTTTATAATTTACGTCTCGCCGTACAGTATATATACTTACTTTCGCGACTTTTCTTTTAATTATACCTGCTATAAATAACCTTGGAAAATTTTTTTTATCTCTATTATTCCAAAGAGCGACGATACTTGCATATCGCGAAGCTTGCGCAACGCGACGATAACCGAAGAAAAAAAAAAAGAAAAGGAAGCCGGAGAAGAGAGAATCTGGGTAAACGCGATAATTCGCGAATATAACGTTACGGGAAAGCGATAACGCGAAAAACATCAATTATAGTTTTACACTTCTACCGGCGGTGACTTACAACACACGCTACTATCTTCCTTATATATACGATGTATTACACGTTATATTACTTATCCGTACAATGACTCTGCAGCCAAGTAGTCGCGTTGAGTAACCTATCCGAAAGCGCGTGTGTATATATATAGCACAGCAAAAAAGAATAACGACGAGTGTATATGTATATATAACAATATACTATTTTACGAATGACAAAAAAAAAAGAGAAGCAGTAGTAGAGGAAGCGTATTATATAGCATCGATTTTTCAGCGAGAAAAGGCTCGTAATATCAGTGCGTTTACAGTCGCAAGCCAAGTGAATCGGCGCGGCGCGGGCGCGGGCGTGGCGGCTATGGAACGTTTCACGCATACGGAGAGTATGGGTTGCTGCTGTACTCTCTGCTCCAGCATATTTCTGTCGAATTGTAAAAGAGGAATGTTTAATATTGATGATTGTTAGCGGGAAATGCCGTTGAGATTGCAGCCACTTTGGATGTTGCCGATTTTTTTTCGAATATATACTTGGTTGGTGTCTATATATACCGACGATACCGATTCTCACCGATTTTTTTGTTCCTATAATCTCTCTGATTTTTGTGTATTTTTTATCTAAGAACGATACCGATTCACACCATTTTTTTTGTGTATTTAGTATCTATATAGTGGGCGATAATAATCGTTACCGATTTTCTTGTATAATACGTTTTTACATACGATTAATAAATCGATTTTCTTGTATCCGCTTTACACACGACTAATACCGATCTCAACCGATTTTCTTACAGGAGCACAGTATGAGCCCGGCGCTGGGCCAGGCGCCGAACCTCAGACAAGGTCACCGCTGCAGTCACCGCAGTACGAGTATAATAACGCATACTCCTCGTCCGCGGCTTGTCCACCGACGAGGTACGATAGATACAAAGGCGTCGCTCAGATACAGAAGAGAATGACGCAGAGGGAAGATGCTCTCAAGTTCGAGCAGAGCCGCATCAAGTCCCTGCAAGAAGAGCGGCTTCTCATACAGAAGAAGACCTTTACCAAATGGATCAACTCCTTTTTGCTCAAGGTTTGTATCTTATTATTATAGGCCTAATAATCTCTGTCTGCAGGAATTGATTATCAAAATACGGCATCAGCTTGAAATTAATTTATAAAAAATTCTTGAAACGCGTCATAAATTAAAAGACTCCAGTAAAATGGCAAAAAAAAAACACGAAACGTACGATCCGCCAGAGAGAGAGAGAGAGTCACCTTTAAGGACAGGCTTTCGCGTGAAACATTCCGCAATGGATGTCACGCACAATTGAGACTAACGCCGAGAGAGGTGTACACTTGTCGGCTTTTATTTACTTCGATCTTACCTTCTCTCTCTCTTTCTTTTATACAGGCTCGCATGGAGGTGGAGGACTTATTTACGGACTTGGCCGACGGAAAAAAATTACTCAAGCTCTTGGAGATAATTTCGGGCGAGCGACTCGCCAAGCCCAACAATGGCCGGATGCGTGTCCACAAAATCGAAAATGTCAACAAGTCTCTCGCCTTTTTACACACCAAGGTAAATACAAACCCGTCATTTTATTATTATCCTATACACGTGTGTGTGTGGGTGGGTGTGATTAATTAAGTGTTGATCCGAAGATTAACTCTCCTTGGGTATATTGTATCGTCGTATCGGTAGCATCATTGGTTATCGATACAGAGAAAAGGTTTATTTCTGACAGAGGCTTTCGACAGAAGACGATGATCGTTGCTCGTATAATAATGACTTGTGAGAGAGTGAAACGGCCAATTGAGCGGTAATAATTTTCCTGTATGCAATTCCAGCTCTCGGAGTCTGCGCATTGATACCACTTATCTGTGTCGGACTATAAAACCGGCCGATGACATCATACTATGATCAACAAACTCGCCAGTCAGATGTATATATGTACACACTCGATGGAGAATCATTTTCAGATTTCAAGGACGGGAGAGCCGATAAATTCGCGATTACGCTGTGAAACAGAGTAGCGAGTTGTTTGAAAATTCGAAGGCGGTTATAATCAATTAAAAATTATTGCGTAACTACTCGAGTACCGTCTCTCTCTCTCTCTCTCTCTCTCTCTCTCTCTCTCTCTCTCTCTCGAGTTTTTATTCAAGTGGCAGTTTGCAACTGTGTATAATAGCGTTATTGACGATGCAAAAATGTACTGACGAGTTCTTTAATTTTAGAAACTGTATATACTTGGATTTGAAATTCAATTAATATTAATGATTATATAGCTTTCTCAAAAAATAAACAGAAAGTCACTTCTTTGCAATTTCTCTTGAGAGAGATTTCGAATGCGTTCGCAGAGCTTTCGGACACGTATAATATACAGAGTCGGTTGAAAAATTAATTTTTGCATTAATAACTCCGACACCGATTTCAATTGAATCTTCCGCCGCATTACTTATGCTAATTTATTCACGCTTGGCCTGCGCATTATATACCAAAGTAAACATTTTATACAAGAAGACGTAATAAAAGTTAATTTAATAAGCCTCGAGAGCGCTCTGTATAACTGTAAAATGGGCGACTTTTACATTTTATTTTTTTTTCTCCTTCTGGATCTAGTTTCGCTTGAAAATATACGCGCTAGTTATATATACCGGCTCTTATAAAGCCGTACAAGTCGGCAAGTATATATATATACGGCAGTGACGTTTTCACTGTTATTTTACTTATTACTATTAAAGAGTTTCTCTACGACTATCGTGGAACAAAAGGTGTGGCTCTGAATGGAGTTATTATTTCAAGCAGGAACGCTAGAACAATAAGAAACAATTAACAATTCAATTTATACATTAGACACCGTTGAAGCGTAAAAACTCCGTTTCTCAGACTTGCTTCGATTCGCCTACAAAAAAATATACAATATATTCAAAATTAGAAATAAATCTTTTCTCGGAACACCGCAAAATCATTCCCAGTATAATGTACACAATATTCTCATTATTCCTAGGTCCGTCTGGAGAGTATCGGTGCGGAGGACATAGTTGACGGCAATCCACGACTAATCCTCGGTCTGATATGGACGATAATCCTGCGCTTCCAGATCCAAGAGATCGAGATCGACGTCGACGAGGAGAACGAGAGCAGCGAGAAAAAATCGGCCAAGGATGCGCTGCTGCTCTGGTGTCAGCGAAAGACTAACGGCTATCCCGGAGTTAACATACAAGACTTTACGGGTATGAATCGTTGTATTCGGAATGCGTGTACTGTATGATGAAAGACGCTATCTTTAGAAGCGTAATTGCGCTTTTTTTCGAAATTTATCGGTGGCTTTCATTCACGTTGTGGTAAGGTCGGGTAAAAAGCGGGTGAGATTGATGATCTTGACGTTCGGAGCGTCAGATATTTTATATCAGTGGTACACGTCATTGTTGCAATGAAAACGTTGCCTTGTGACGCTAAATTATCGGAATCTTTTTCACTACAGTCGGCTTTTAATACAGCAAATGGAGGAAAAAATGTTGAAAAAACAGTTGGATAGTTTGGTGTAGCTGACAGTCTGAAATATTTGTCGCAGAATATGCCTGTGTGTACGCCTAAGTGCGAGAATGTAAAGTACGAGAAAACAATAGCTTGTTCAAGTGCTCTAAGACAAAACATCGCCAGCTGTACATTCCTCATTTTATTTGTCTTGAAATATACTTGAAAATAGATGCAAGACAAAAAGACCGTTCTATATTCAAGGGCGGTAAATATCACTCGCTGCTTAAAAAATAATCTACTGTTACTGCATATTCCAATACTACACACTTCATGAGACTATCTTCCATATGCAAGTAATAAATCAATTTCACAAAAAAACTCGTATTCATTGCCTTACGCAACTTTCCGCGGTTTTCTCAGAACCCTAACAAGGATACAATCGCGCGAAACCTGATATTACCCACACTTGGCACAATTTTACACGTAATTTTATCGTCGAAATTTTACGCAGGATCATGGCGAAGTGGTCTGGGATTCAACGCGCTGATCCATGCGCATCGGCCGGATCTCGTCAACTGGTCGGACCTGCAACAGACGAAACACATCGACAACCTCAACTATGCCTTCGACGTGGCCAACTCGGAGCTGGGCATTCCCCGGCTCCTCGACGCCGAGGACGTCGACACCGCCAGGCCGGACGAGAAGTCCATCATGACTTACGTCGCGTCCTACTATCACACATTCGCCAGGATGAAGAACGAAATCAAGAGTGGCAAGAGAATTGCAAACGTGAATATTTTTTTTCTTTGATGATAGTTTAAATTTTGTATTTAAATATGTTTTTGATGATTGTTCGTTGCTGTGTACGCGAATGTTGATAAACCGGTTTCTGTCGTAGATTTTTAGATATCAGTGTAAAGTTTATAAAAAGAAACAAGAATTTATTGCGAAAGAATTTTGCAAAATTTGCAAAAACTGGAGTTGCATAATTTTATCGATAAAAAAATAGTTTATAGTTAGAATGAGGTTAAATTGAAAAATAAAATAATTCCATTGTTCTTCAGATCGTCGGTCAAATGATGGACGCCGATAAAATGAAGATCCACTACGGCAAACTGACAACGGACTTGCTCGAATGGATCAAGCTCAAGATAGTCGTGCTCGAAGACAGAAACTTTCCCAACTCCCTTGAAGGCATTCAACGCGAGCTTCTCGCCTTCAAGCAGTACCGTACTGTCGAGAAACCTCCTAAATACAAAGAACGCTCCGAAATCGAAGCTTTATACTTCCACATCAACACTCGTCTCAAGTCTCTGAATCAACCAGCTTTCGTGCCTCAAGAGGGACAACTCGTCAACGACATCGAGCGCAAGTGGATCGAGCTCGAGCGCGCCGAGCACAGACGTGAGGTTGCTTTACGCAGTGAGCTACTTCGTCACGAGAGGCTGGAACAGCTGAACTACAAGTTTGAGCGCAAAAGCGTGTTGCGCGAAGGCTATCTGAAGGAGATGATACAGGTGCTGTCGGATCCACGTTATGGAAGTAATCTGGCGCAGGTTGACGCGACGGTAAAGAAGCACGAAGCCATCAGCGCGGATATCTTGGCGCGCGAGGAGCGTTTTCACGACCTGACCAACATGTCCGAGGAACTCGTGCGAGAGAATTACCATGGGCTCGAGCGTGTGCAGGCCCGCGAGCAACAGGTGTTGCAGCGATGGCGCGATCTTCTGGGTCTGTTGGACAGGCACAAGGCCAATCTATCGGCGTTGTGTTCGTTGATGAGCCTCATGCGAGAGATCGAGACAACGCTTGCGAGTGTACAAGAACTGCAATTGAGCTTCCAGAGTACCGAAGTGGGACCACATTTGTTGGGAGTAGAGGATCTGTTGCAGAGGCATAGTTTGCAGGAGTTGCAGGTCACCGCTTTAGGAGAGAGCCAGCGTAGGCTAGCCAGGCAAGCTGCCCAGGTGCAAACTCAGGTCGCGGCTCAGGCACAACAGGCGCAGCCGCACGCGCTTAGTAAGGAGGCTGCATTGCTGGAGGCCAAACTTGAACAGCTCAACAAGGCTTACGGACAACTAGGTAAGAACGTCTTTTGTTATACTGTTTTGATTTTTATACTAATTTTAATGTATCATTTCTTTAGGAGAGTACAGTAAAGAACGAAAGGCGAGGTTGGAAGATGCTCGAAACTTCTTCCAGTTCTTGCAGGACCACGAGGACGAGGAGTCTTGGTTAGTAGAACGTCAACGAATTTGCAGGGCTGGAATAGTGGCGAAGGATCTACGAGCATTGATATCGCTACAACAGAAACATAAGGCACTAGAGGATGAAACCAAGACGAGAAGGCCCAAGTCAGAACAGTTAAGCCAGGCAGGAAGAAGACTGGTTTGCGAACAACATCCTTCGGCTCCGGAAATCGAGAATAGGCTCGAGTCGCTGCAGGAGCACTGGAGGGTTCTTGAGGAACTCTTAGCGTTGAGGAAAAAACAGTTGGAGGAAGCAGCAGAGGCCTTACAGTTCTGCGCGGACGCCAACGAGGCAGACTCGTGGATGAAAGAGAAAATGGCGCTCGTTGCATCGGAGGACTACGGAGTGGACGAGCCCTCAGCACAGGCCCTTCTTCAGCGGCACAAAGACCTCGAGGGCGAGCTTAACGCCTACCGCGGCGACTTACAGTCTCTTAATGCTCAGGCCGAACGATTACAGCGGGCCGGCATCTCTGCCCTCCAAATCGATCAAACCCAAAATGCTGAAAACGAGCAGACTGAGCCTCTGGCCGAACTAGAGCAGGAGGAGTGGACGCAGGAGGTCAGGCTCGTTCCTCAGGATGAGTGGGTCGATGAAATCGTCGAGCGTACCGAGCCCAGGACTGTGCTGGAAGAGAGGCTTGTGCCGCAGGTCAGGAGTCTCTATCCATTCAGTGGACAGGGTATGCAAATGGGCAAGGGCGAGGTGATGCTATTGCTGAATAAGACGAATCCAGATTGGTGGAGCGTAAGGAAAGCGGACGGAACAGATGGCTTTGTACCTGCAAGCTACGTCCGCGAAGTTGAACCTAAGGTCATTCAGGTGCAAGTACGCAAACCCGAACGAGTCAGAGTAACACAGCGAGTGAAGAAAACGCGCATGGTTCGTCAGGTGGTACCGGTTAGGCGTGTCAAATCCACCCGCTCGGCCGTAAAACCAGTGCGGCGTTCGGCTGTCAGCGACAGCGAGAACCTGGAGAAGCGCATGAAGAAGATCAACGACACTTACGGTCAACTCCAAGAGCTGGCGACACGCCGTCACGCATTGCTTGAAGACGCTATTCGACTTTACGGCTTCTATCGCGAATGCGATGACTTCGAGAAGTGGATCAAAGATCGAGAAAAAATGCTCAAGGCAGACGACTCACGCGACAACGTCGAGACGGCTAAGCGCAAGTACGAAAAGTTCCTCACGGACCTGTCGGCATCAGGCAAGCGTGTCGAGGCGATCGATGCTGCGGTCGAGGAGTTCGTTACGCAGGGACACAGTCAATTGGATAAGGTCAGGGCTAGGCAGAGGCATATCCATCAGCTATGGGAGCATCTGAACTGGTTGAAAGCACAGAAAGAGAAGAGTTTGGAGGGCGCTTCGAGTGTGGAGTTGTTTAACAGAACATGCGATGAGGCCCACGACTGGATGCTGGAGAAAATTACGCAGCTGGATACAGCGGAAATAGGACCGGATCTGAAGACGGTTCAGGCGCTGCAGAGGAGGCATCAGCACCTCGAACGCGAGTTGGCACCAGTCGAGGAGAAAGTAAGAGAATCATCTTGTTTTTGGAAAGATTGTGTGGTTTTAATTTTATTTTTTATTTAATCGTGTGAAATCTTCTTTTTTCTTAGGTTCGAAAAGTCAATTTATTGGCTAACAGCGTTAAGAGTACTTATCCCAACGAACTGAACAACGTCAACGCAAGGCAAAACGAGATACGCGATTTGTGGCACCAAGTTCAAAATAAAGCCCGAGAACGTCGGTCTCGATTGGAAGACGCTGTGGGACAGCAAATCTTTATGAACAGCTCGAAGAACTTGATTAGCTGGGCAACGGAAACTCTGGAAACAATGAACGTCGAAGAACCCGTGAGAGATATCGCAACAGCCGAGAAACTTAGGAAACAGCACGTAGAACTCGGTGAAGAAATTAAAACGAAAGAAGACGAGTAAGTTATTTATTTAGCAACACGTAGATAAGTTTTAGTTTGATATCTGATAATAAAAATTAATAATTCAAAATTAGATTCCGAGAAGTCGAAGCTCTTGGAGGTCAATTGCTGTTGAGAAATCCAGCTCTGCATGAGGTAAAGGAGCGCCATGAGAAACTTCATGGATTATACGACAACGTCACGTCGACTTGGTTGTCCAAAGAAGCGTGGCTAGAACAGTGTCTGGAGCTACAACAATTTAATCGCGAAGCTGATCAAATCGACGCTACGACAAGCTCGCATGCCACCTTTCTGGAGTTTGCCGATCTCGGGGAATCTCTAGACGACGTCGAAGCTTTATTGAAACAACATGAAAAATTCGAGAACACGCTTCATGCACAGGACGATAGGTTGAAGGTGTTTAGCGACGTTGCTGATAAACTTGTAGCTCAAGACCACTATGATAAGAACAAGTAAGAGCATTTTCATCTTTAACTGTTTTATTTTTTATTTCCAAAAATATTTTACAATCATAAACTATCCTATTTTAGTATCAATGAGAAACGAAATCAGGTTCTCGCCCGACGTGCCACAGTCAAAGAGGCAGCGCAACGTCGGCGAGCAGCTTTACAAGCCTCCGAATATTACCAGCAGTTCTCCGCCGAAGTGGATGATCTGAAGGACTGGTTAAGTGACAAGATGAAAACTGCATCGGATGAGACTTACCGAGATTTGAACAATCTTGAGCGCAAGCTCCAAAAACACGAAGCTTTTGAAAGAGAATTGAGGGCTAATGAGGGACAGCTACGAGCAGTTAACAAGGCTGGAAAAGCTTTGATATCCGAGGAAAATTACAGATCTGAGGATGTTGGAAGAGTCTTGGAAGATTTAAACAAACAATGGGATCAGTTGGTTGTATTATCCATGGAAAAAGGCAGGCGATTGCGTCAAGCTGCTGCACAACACGGATACAACAGAATCATAGAAGACGCTCGACTCGATTTGGAAGAGATTGAAAATTCCCTGGCGAGCAAAGAAGTTGGTCAGGATCTCCGAAGCTGTAAAGATCTTCTTAAGAAACATCAGCTACTGGAGACAAAGTTAGGGCAGTGGGAGCAAAAGGTGAACGATCTCGTACAAATGGGACAAGAAATGGCTCACGAGGGTCACTTTGATGCACCGAACATTTTAAAAACTAGTCAAGATACTCAGAAGAAGTTCCAAAGTCTCAAGGAACCGGCAAAACGGCGTCACGAAGCTCTGGAGGAAAGTCTGCGTTTCCACAAATTTGGTTTCGAGTTGGACGCAGAATTGCAATGGATCAACGATCACTTACCTCAAGCAACGTCCACCATGATGGGCCAAAACTTGCATCAGACGCAGTCTCTGCACAAGAAGCATAAAAAGTTCGAAGCGGAAGTGCAGGGCCACGAACCAATGATCATGAAAACTCTGGCTTCTGGTCAAGGACTTATCGATCAAGCGCATCCTGAACGAAAGAAGGTATGCAGAATTTCGTTTCACATATTTATTCTTTTCAACATCCTAGATATGTTGACTCACATTTTCACAAGGGATGCTTGCCTTGATCTTTAGAATGTTTTCTTCATCTGGGATGTCAATTGAAATTTGGTATACACACATGAAACGTTTTTATAAAATTTATATACAAGTACAGTTGTACGATTTTTATACAGCTGGAGCACTATATCGTCTTTTGGTTTGGTTGAGGTAAGAAGGAGGACTATGTGAGCCAAAAGCGCACGCATAAAAACATACATCAAACGTGTGCTTTTGGAATTGCGTGATCACCTAGATAAACAATAGCAAAAGTTTCAGAGAATGCTTTAATTTACAAGTTTTATTATTTATGGCTTCTTTTTGGTTACACTGCTGTGGTCGTTGTCACTTTTATTATAATTTTACTAAAGTTTTCGTTTTATTTACTTAAACACCAAACTCAATTTACGATCATCGTTTTCACGAACTATGGCTGTCGATGTTCGTGCATGAACTTCACAAACGCTATATTAGCGACACATCGTTCACATATGTTGGATTGATCATAAGCTTTCAATGATGTTTATTTTTAATAACTATAAATGTGTTTTGCAGCTTTTTTTACAAAAAAAAAACAAACTACTGTAATTGATTTTTAAAAATACGTTTTGTTTTCAATCTAGATTCAAGACCTATGCGATACGTTGAGCAGCGCATGGAACCACTTGCGAGAAAAGGGAGCTGAGCGAAGTCACGCTCTAGACTTATCCCTGAAAGCCCAAGAATTCTTCTTCGAAGCTGGCGAGGTAGAAAGCTGGCTGGTCGAGAAGAACGACGTTCTCAATTCTACCGATTACGGACGAGATCGTGATGCAGCCACAAAGTTGCTCACGAAGCACAAGACTCTCGAACTTGAATTGGACACCTACAACGGCATCGTCACGGAGATGGGCAACACTGCCTCGACGATGATAAACGCCAAACACCCGGACAGCAAAGCCATAGCCAACAAGCAACAGGCCATTGCCCAGCAGGTCAGATCCCTCCAGCGCTTAGCTACTCTGAGACAGCAACGACTTATGGAGAGTATGTATCGTCACGAATACTTCCTCGAGAGCCGAGAACTCGAGCAGTGGATAAAAGAACAAGAGCAAACTGCCTCCTCCGAGGACTATGGACAGGATTATGAGCACCTGTTGCTTCTTCAAGCCAAGTTCAACGATTTTAAACACAGGATAGAGGCCGGTTCGGAGAGGTTCAATCAGTGTCAAGTCTTGGCGAAGAAACTAATTGCAAATGAGAGCCCGTATATTCAGGATATCGAGAAACGGCAAGAACAACTTGGGTAAGGAAAAATAAATTTATTGGTTTAATGGTTCTGAGACTTCTTTTTAATAAACGTAACTCGATTCAAGTTTTGTAAATATATTTCTTAGATTATAATTAGTTATTGTCTGATACTGTCAGTGCTGTTGCATGTTAATAACATTGAAATATACAAAACTCTTGAATGAGAAGATATTTCTTTAGATATGGTCAGGTGTGGCACGGTTTTTAGTAGGGATATGGGTAAACTAACATTAACCAATTTTCTGTATATAAATTCACTATAGAAATGGTGAAGATGATCCGGTACTCGAGGTGGCTCAGTTGCATGCCAAGATGTGGTAAGTCCGTTTGAGTGTGCAGTCTTGCCTTGGTTACTTTATGATTATCATTCGATATAACATAAATTAAGGTCCTGTACATAGAATTAACACAGTAGACAAATAACCTCCCTTGCTAAAACTTCAAAAGCTAAGATCAAAATGATCAGCCGAGAACTGCCAATTAAACAATTATTTCAATTTCAGCGAATCATGGCAGCACCTCCTGAAGCTTGTGCGCAACCGAGAGCAGCGATTGCAAGCCGCAGGTGAGATCCACCGCTTCCATCGGGACGTTGCCGAGGCTCTCTCCCGAATCCAAGAAAAGAAAGCCGCACTACCTGACGACCTTGGCAGAGATTTAAATTCAGTCCTAGCGCTGATTCGACGTCATGAGGGCTTCGAGAACGATCTTGTCGCGCTCGAAGCGCAGCTGCAGGTACTGGTGGAAGATGCTGCTAGGCTCCAGGCTCTTTACCCGGGTAACAACGCCGCGCACATCGACCAACAGCAAAAGATTGTGCTCGCTAACTGGGAGGAGTTGAAAGAGAGATCGGCTCACCGAAGAGATCAATTGCAAGCCAGTTGTGATTTACAAAGATTCCTGACGCAGGTCAGAGACCTGACGAATTGGACGGCTGGATTGTGTGCGACCATGTCGACGCAAGATAACGTACGCGATGCCGCTAGCGCACAGATTCTAAAGGCTGAACACGAGGCGCTGAAAGGTGAAATCGAAGCAAGAGAGGATACCTTTAGCAATGTGCTTGACCTTGGCGAAGCCATGGTTCAAACTGGACATTATGCAGCTAGCGTGAGTAAACTTACTTACTTCTTTTTTTATTACTTTTAAAGGTGACTTTTTAAAATATGCGATTTCTTTGTTGATACGACAGGAGGTAGAAGAAAAGTGTAGTCAACTCCTAGAGGAACGCCAGAAACTCCACACAGCCTGGCAACAGAAGAAGATCCACCTGGACCAACTGATAGACCTGCACTTCTTCCTGCGTGACGCCAAGCAGCTCGACAATCTCTCCACGACTCAAGAGGCTGCCCTGAGTAACGACAACTTCGGTGTGTCAGTTGAGGAGGTCGACGCTCAGGTGAAAAAACACAACGAGTTTGAAAAACTATTGCTCACGCAAGAAGACAAGCTAGCCGCATTACAAGAGCACGGTAGTAAACTGTTATCGCAGAATCACTTCGAGTCGCGTATGATAGCGAAACGACTTGACGAAGTGATCCAGAGGCGAGCGAGAATACGCGAACTGTGCAACGCCAGGAGGTCAAGGTTAGAGGCTGGACTGCTACATGCACAGTTCGTAAGGGATGTCGGCGAAGCTGAATCTTGGATCGGAGAAAGGCAGAAGAAGCTCGAGGCAGAGGCTTCAAAGGGACAGGTCTCGAGTTTGGAGGACAAGATTAAGAAATTACAGAAACACCAGGCGTTCCAGGCTGAATTAGCAGCTAATCAGAGCCGAATCGAGGAAATCAAAGTCAAGGGAGAGACGTTACTGATGCATAAGCATCCGGCAAGTGCAGAAATTCGACAGCAACTTGATCATCTCCTATCGTCATGGAAGAAACTTCTGATCGAATCGGAGAATCGCGGCAGAGGCTTGGAAGAGGCGCAGGACATCCTCGACTTCAATAACCAAGTTGAGAAGATCGAGGCTTGGATCCGGGACAAAGAAATGATGGTACAAGCCGGGGATATTGGCAAAGACTACGAGCATTGTTTGAGTCTGCAGCGTAAGCTGGACGACGTCGATAGCGACATGCGAGTCGACGACGCCAGAATCAAAACAATCAACGCACTGGCAGATAAGCTGATTAAGCAGGTTGTTAGTGTTGTTTTGTACATTTGTGTTTGTTCATCATTGTAAATCATGTATCTAATAAATTTATCTGGAATCTATTTGTTTGATTACAGGAAAAAGATGAAGAAACTAGAGCGATTCAACAACGTCGCGATGGCTTCAATAATAAATGGCGTGGATTACAAGGAGCTCTAGGCGCATACAGAGAAACGTTAGCAGGGGCCTTAGAGATTCACTTGTTCAATCGTGATATCGACGACACGAACCAACGTGTCGTGGAGAAATCTCTGGCCATGAACACGAATGATGTTGGAAAAGACTTGGCTGGCGTCGATCACTTGCAACGTAAACAGGAGGCGATGGAGAGAGATATGACTGCCATCGAGGGCAAATTGAAGGAACATCAAACAGAGGCGCACATTCTTTCGCAAAAATATCCAGAAAAAGCTTCTCAGATCAACGGGATCCTTTCGGAATTGGAGACTAACTGGAACGACTTGCAACGCTTGACGAGCGATCGCCGACAGGCCCTCAGTCAAGCCTATACATTACACAAGTTCCGTGCAGAACTACGCGAATTAGAAATTTGGGTAGCGGAGACCATCAAGCGTATGAATGAAGTGGAACCGCCGACGACTATCTTGGAGGCCGAAGCGTTGCTTGAACTACACCAAGAGAGAAAGGCGGAAATCGACGGCAGACAGGATACTTTTAAGGCGCTTGGGGAGCACGGCCGTAAGCTGATTCCCATGGGAGAATTTATACAAGAGAATTTGAATCATCTAGAAAAGTTGCAGCAGGAATTGAATGATGCCTGGCTTAGCGGAAAACAGAAACTCAAGCAGGCTCATCAACTACAATTATTCAAAGAACAGGCTAATCAAGCCGATAGCTGGCTAGCAACGAAAGAAGCATTCCTAAACAACGACGATCTCGGAGACTCGTTATCTGGAGTAGAAAAATTGATGCGAAAACACGAAGATTTCGAGAAGATGCTGACGCCTCAACTTGGACGAATCGAGGAACTAGAAAAGTTTGCAAGCGCGGTTCTTTCTGAAGGCCATGCTGACGCGCCGAGTATAGAGTCGAGATTGGCAGCTGTTTGCGCGCGCAGAGACAAGCTCAAGAGCAGTGCTTTGACCAGGCGAAACATACTGGTGGAAAGTCGACGTCTTCACCAGTTCTTGCGTAACGTCCTGGAAGTCGAAGGATGGCTCCACGAGAAGCAACAGGTAGCGAGCGATGAAAATTATCGTGATTCCACGAATCTGCAGAGCAAGATTCAAAAGCACGTAGCTTTCGAGAGCGAACTGGCTGCCAATAAGGGGAGAGTGTCGGCTGTCACTACCGAAGGCGAAGCTCTCGTCAAGCAGAACCACTTCGCTTCAAAGGAAATTCAGGAACGCCTGGACGAGTTAGAGGCCGAGTGGGAGCTTCTACAGGAAACCAGTAAGTTGAAGAAAAACCGACTAGACGACGCTTATCAAGCGCTATTGTTTAGCCGAACTCTGGACGAGTTTGAGGCTTGGATCGACGAGATCGAAACGCAACTGCAATCCGAAGATCACGGTAAGGATCTGTCGAGCGTGGCTAACCTGCTGAAGAGACATACTAATCTGGAGAACGATGTCATGAGTCATAATGAAGCCTGCGAGTCCATCAAGGAAACCGCAGCTAATTTCCAACGTGCCAAACACTTCATGAGCGAGGAGATTCAAGAGAGAGCAGCTGCTACTATTACCAGGTATCATGGGCTGCAAGAGCCTATACAAATTCGCAGGGACAATCTAGAGGACGCCAAACTCCTGCATCAATTCGCGAGAGACGTAGAGGACGAGTTGCATTGGCTGTCCGAGAAAGAAGTTCTCGCTGGTAGCAAAGATCTGGGCAGCTCCTTAATGACCGTACAACGTTTGCAAAAGAAACATCACGCGCTTGAAGCTGAGTTGATTTCACGAGAACCAGTGGTCGCTTCTCTGGCTAGCAGAGCTACTGCAATGGTAAGGAGCGGCCACTTTGCATCGGAGAAGATCGAATCCTTGTCTCGCGAGTTGCAAGAAAAACTTATGCACCTGAGAGATCTTGCGAGCGTGAGGAAGCTGAGGTTGCTCGACGCCGTTGAATCACAGATGGTAATTAGTTGTTTTTCAGTTAATGCTGTTAGTTTACTAAGATAGCTTGAGTTTACGTAAATCTTTTTTTTACAGTTTTATGCTGAAGCGGCGGAAGCTGAACAATGGATCAAAGAAAAACAACCATTGTTGAACTCGACGGATTATGGTAAAGACGAGGATTCGGTACAGTCGTTGTTTAAAAAGCTAGAGGGAGTAGAACGAGATCTGTGTGGTTTCACGAGTACAGTTGAAAATTTGAAAAAATTATCCAAGGGATTGGTTGAAAGACACCACTTTGACAGTAAAAATATAGCTTACAAGCAGTCTGAGATCGAGCACAAGTTCGAAGATTTACAAAATCTTAAAGAGAAGAGATCTCAAAGGCTACTGGAAAGTGAAAAATACCACAGATTTATTATGCAGGCCGATCAAGTTATAGAATGGATCGGAGATCAAACAACGGTACTTTTTTTTCAAAATAATTAATAGTTTTAAACGCACTTTACAAATATAATCATTTTTCCTATCTCTACAACAGATCGCCGCATCAGAAGACTATGGTTGTGATGTAGAACACGTTGAGCTGCTCATTCAGATGTTTGACAACTTCCTGTCCAGTCTAATCAGCAGCGAAAACCGAATGACCGGTATAATCGAGGCTGGTCAGAAGCTTATCGAAGAAAAGAACCCCGAGTCCAGCAAGATTCATATGAAGATCGACGAGACCAAGCAGCAGTGGGAAGACTTAAAAGAATTGGCGCACGCACGTCAAGAGGCTCTTGCCGGTGCCAAGCAGGTGCACATGTTTGACCGCACGGCTGATGAAACCATCTCTTGGATTCAAGAAAAAGAGGCAACTCTGGGCTCCGATCACGAGTACGCCCACGATTTAGAGACAATCCAGGCCCTTGTGCGCAAGCACCAAGGCTTGGACACCGATTTGGGTGCGGTAAAAGAGCAAGTTGAAGCAGTAATGGAAGAAGCGTCTAGGCTAGCCGCGCTTTTCCCCGATGCCACAGAGCACATTGCCGTGAAACACGAGCAGGTGGACGAGTCATGGAACGATCTTCTTGAGAAAGCCGCTCAACGCAAGAGTAAACTCGTTCAAGCAGAACAACTTCAAGCTTACTTCGACGAGTACCGGGATCTCATTTCCTGGATCAACGAAATGGTCGCAAAAGTCACAGCCCCAGAACTAGCGCGAGACGTTCCTGGCGCTGAGGCCCTCATCTCTCGGCATAACGAGTACCGGGCTGAGATTGACACGCACGACGACGCGTTCAGCAAATTCTACAAAACTGGCCAAGCTCTCGTACAGCAGGGGCATTTCCTCGCCAAAGAGATTCAAGAGAAGGTATCCGTGCTGAGACAGAGGAGCCAGATTTTGGAAGAAACATGGGAACAGAGAAAACTTATATATGAACAGAACCTGGACACGCAAACGTTCAAAAGAGACGCCGAGACGCTGGAGAACTGGATCGCGAGCAGGGAACCGATGCTGAGGGACGAGCAGTACGGTGAATCGATACCGCAGGTCGAGGAATTGATCATGAAACATCAGGACTTTGAAAAGACCATCGAGGCGCAGGAGGAGAAGTTTAACGCAATAAAGCGTATTACAATGGTAAGTTATAAATGAATCCTTAAGACTATGGTTTTGTTTTTCAATGCGAATCTAATTAAAATTTTTGCGCTCTTTACAGCTTGAAAAAGCCTTCCAGAAGCAACTCGAAACCGAAATGGCAGCGAGACAGGCCGAGAAAGAACGCGTTGAAAAAGCGCGCTTGGAGGAACGCAAACGCAAGGAAGTGCAAAGGATTACGGAAGAGCGAAAACGGGAGGAGGAGCGGAGGCGTTACATCGAAAGCCCGCGTCACGTTGCACGGGATGAGATGAACGGCACTTACGATGATCATGAAGCAATGAACAGGCAAGTAGTCGATAATTTATGAACGTTAGTTTTATTTACTCTTTCAAGTTATGAAACGCTAAATGGCTTGCTATGTTTTAACAGGTCATCCTCCCCCATGAAAAGCGGAGCTGGTGATGCATCGCAGAACACTCCAACAACGAGCAAGTCGTACGGCGGTCTACACCACATGTTGAGCGATAGACTGAGAAGAAGTAAGCTTTTCGTTTATCTAATAATCTATATGTCTGCTTTTTATTCAAATAGATATGTGCTAATTCATATTGATATGTGTTTGAATGATAGCATCAGCCGCTGACATTAAACGAGCCGAAAGTATGAAGGTAGACACGAAGAAACCAAAGAGAACACCAAGCTTTACCACAAGACGAAGAACGCAGAGCTTTAGGAAGCATCAAAGAATAGAGAACGTCGATTCTTTACCACCGGTTGAAATCCAAGGTGTACTCGAAAGGAAGCATGAGCTTCAGAGTGGGGGCAAGAAGGCTGCTGTGCGCTCCTGGAAGCCGTACTACACTGTTCTTTGCGGACAGCTATTATGCTTCTTCAAGGACATTGATGACTTCCAGTCGAGCAAAGCCGCGACTGCACCGATCAATATATTCCATGGAACTTGCGAGAGAGCTGAGGATTACACAAAGCGTAAGAACGTTTTCCGACTGAAATGCACAGATGGCTCGGAGTTCTTGTTTTTGGCATCCAGTAAGCAAGACATGGAGGATTGGGTCAACAAGATTTCATTCCATGCGAAACTACCGCCAAGCCTCCAGCTCATGAGTTACGATGACTCTCACAAGGACCTAGAGGGTATACAGAATTTGTCACCCGATCACCTGGATGACGCACCGTCTACTGGCAGTAGCCACGCGTCAACGCCAGAAATGGAGCGTAAGAATTCCGTAATCAGACGTGATGTTACACCAAATGCCAATCAAGTTCCAGCTGATTTGTCGCCGAAACAGCAGCAACAGCAACACCAACAGCAAGTTCATAAAAAGCGATCAGATCCAAACAGGAACTCAGAGAACGTAGGACGGTCGACTCCTGACACGCAACCACAGAAAGAATTCCTACAAATGTACATGCAACAACAGCAGCAACAACAACACCAGCAGCACCACCATCACCATCCACAACAGCAGCACCAAACTCAAGTGAGGCCACATGACCAACATGTCAATCAACAGCATTTAGTGATGCACTCAAACGAAAAACCGCCAATACCACCCAGAGGAGCACCCCCGCCGGTTCCCGCAAGATCGCCGAGCTTCGACAATACTGTGCCACTCAGACGAAATGGTAATTACTTTCTTATTTGAATTATGCGACGTTGTAAAATATATTTTATAATAAATGAATAAACTTATCAAAGATGTAGAGCAACAATATGGGCAGCAAAGTAGGCCCCAGTCCTATCAACCAACGAGTGGAAATATGAACCTCAACGGTACCTCTGGTCAGTACAACGCGAATGATGGTAGTTGGCATAGACCGCCTAATGTAGAACACAATGCCCATTACCAACAACAAGGTATACGCACTGCCAGTAAAATGATTGTTCCAACTTCTTCTATGCATGAATAACAAGTTAACTGTTTTCTAACGATCGCTTTTTTTCGTAGAAATCGTGCCTCCGTTACCGTCGACTGCTCCTCCGCCTTCGAGTAAAATAGCTCATTGGAATAGCCCTCATGATAACGGTAAGTTTTGAAATTTAAATTTCAGTCCGAAATTATGTAACGAATTTTTCTAAAGCCCCGTTGATTTTGTTCCGTGTTATAGCTTATGGAAATTTGCCGGTCAATTCGAGACAGGTGAGGCAAAAATCCTTATTGACCGTTATTCATTGAAAACTTTTTAACATAATAATCTTATCCATTTTTTGTTTAAGATTGCCGGACATCAAATGAATACATTTACCGGTAGACCAACTTCATTACCTCCTTACGTAGCACCACCGATCGCATCATCCCCAACGACTCCTCCGAGTATTTCCGTAGTCGATGGGGCCGGTCGCCGAGCGTCCGAGAGCGGATCGGAAAGCGAACAGAGCTTCGGCGGTTCGCGGAAAGATCGCGACTACAAGAAAAGTTCCGTACTGAGTAACTTGTTTGGTCGGCGCAAAAAGCCCTCGCAATAATAGTTTATATATTTATATATATTTGGTGACAGCTGGACTGCGAGATTAATTTTTTATTGAAATGCGTCTCAAGCCTATCGGGTGACTAACATCTAACCTCTGCTCGAGTACTTGTTCGTTTTTAAATTATTTTTATTTACATAACATGAAATAATTGTTTCGAGGCTCTGCGCGCCTTTAAACGCATATAAGTTTTGAACTTTGTGTATAATTATAGAGATCTTTTTTGAATACTTTTTTGCCTGTTGACTTACTAAAGAATGATTGTTAAAATACTCGCGTGTTAAGAAAAAAGCAAGAAATCGTCAAAAAAATTATTTTCCGATTCAAGTGAACCTTGAATTTGTTCATGAAAAGATCAAAGTTCTAGAACAACCAACAAATAAGCCAATAAGTAACAATAATCAAGATAGAGGAATCAAAACTCATCAACAGTAAGTAAGTGAATGTAGGACACACATACACCGGCTTATAATGTACCTGACCATTTAATTGAAAAGAAAATAAGATTATAAACGCGACTGTAGCGCAAGAGATTTGTATGTTTATTTTGTAGATGATTTAATATATATTTTATTGTGTTGAATAATATTGTATATTCAAGGCTACTATTCGGGAACAACTACTGTATTAAGATGTATGTTGTATGAAATGAAATTTATATGATATAGTTTTGGAATAAAAAGCTTATCTTTTGTAAGAATGAAACACCATCGTAAGCTATAATATGTAAAGTGTATGCTTAATTAATTACATATGCATTTAGTCGTACTTCAGATTATTTTTTATTATTATTTATGCTATGCTTTGGTGTCGTAGTACTAATACATTGTAAGATCCATAATCAAGTCTAATTAATAAAGACGTGACTGATTTAATTTTTTATCAGTGTAATGATTTTTTGTTTGTAAAGGCATTCAGGATGTATTCATACTATAAATCTAATTGATTTGTTTTATAAAGTTTATAGAATCAATCTGTATTTCTGAAAACCCACAGTAATACATTATTTTGTATCGTTTTTACCAATAGAATAGTTTTGATTAAAAATAATAAGTCATATTCAATTATTCAAGGATGCGATATCGTGCTTTTGTTGTAACTGAAATTTTTTTAGAGAAAGTGCCAATTACAAAAATTGCATCGCCCAGATTTTTAATTTTTGAGATAAAGGCGAGCATCGTTCAGATTTTGATTCAATCAAGTAAAATAATTATTCGCGTGGTATTTGTTCGGTATACACATTGATTTAAAAAATGTTGTATATAAATCAAGTGACATACCTTTGTCTCTTTGAAGAATTATTTTCATTGGTCTATACTCTCTTGATAGTCTCTTCAGTTTCTGCTGTAACTTCACGCTCGATAGAATTGCGCCTTTACGGATCCTTGGCGATTGACCAATCGTCATCGTCACAGAAGATATTTGTCTTGTGTCCTATGAAAGGATGGTAAAAGTAAAAGTAAAACGCATATTGTCTAAAAATAGACACTAATGAAATAACGTATTATTTGATTCGATGCTGTATAATTGTTGGCAGTATTTAAAGTATAACTTTAGGTACTAATACACACAAAACAAGCAATCCTTTCAATTTTTCAAATATCCATTACTGTTTTTATCTTTCCCTAGAACTATAATAATAGAAGTCGTCTTAACATCGTGTAAAAACATGCTAGAACTAATGAAGTATGACCTACCTTCTATAAACTATGCAGTTTTGTAATTTAATATTTAATTTTATAAAGGACAAATCAGCCTGTGCATAGACAAATTTAATTTTAATCGTAATAATTCCAAAAATGAAATGAATAGTTACATCCTACGGAACATGAAATATTTAAAATAAAAAAAATAATTTCTTAGCAACTATATTAAGGTCGAGATTATGAAGAGAAAGGCATAACATAAGTACAAAAAATTAAAGCGCATTTTATTTCGAAAAATCGTAGATATGAAATTCAATGTAAACAAATCCATTTGCATATCTCAAGCTCTATAAAAAATGGCGTGCACGCAAATGAAAATGAATCAAGACATTTATTGAAAAAACTTGGACACAATCGAATATTATAAATATCGTGTAATGTATAAAAATTTTAAATTGTCTTTTTTTTCTCGTCTTTTTTCATACCTTGTCGAATCATCAAGTTTTGGCCGATGCAACATCGAACATTAACCCACAATTCAAACAAAATACTTTTCAAAAGCAGTTGAATGAAATCTTTATTTGGAAGATACATATAGATTGCAGCCGGAACGCAAATCGTAAAAAAGTAAACTAAAGATAGGGAAAAACGTGGTTCAACACAAATATACAAACGAAATACAATACGATTTTTTTTCTTTTTTTTTCATTCGTTTGGCAGCAAATGATCAACATCACTCATTTAATGCACCTGTTATCGTATAATTTACAATTGTATATTCAACTCCACTTGTAGATTTAAAGCTCTGAGTTGTCACTAGATTTTCTTTCAACTTTTTAAAATATAATCTTGTATCTCTTGTAATCGAAAGAAAAATTAAAGTAAAAAGTTGCTTGCAACAGTCGACGTTCGAAAAAACTGAAAATTGATCGTCTGTCGATCAATTGTTGACGAATTCCAGTGTGATCGCAATCGAATTCCCGCAAAGTTCATCATCAATGTCACAGAAAAAAGCAGAAGGGGAGCAAATGAGAGGATCCCATCGGATTAAGATTTACAAGAGTGAATTAATCCCAAAACGTTTATTTTTCAATCTGATAAGTTTATTACAGATTACGGTTTTCTTTCGTTCTATTCTCGAGCCGACAGAATTAAAAATTACGTATCAAGATAAAGTTGTGAGAAAAGCATTGCTCTTGGATCCTCTTTTTTCTGGCATTTACAAAAAATCACTAGAACACTGCGTCGCAACACGAAGAGTCATACGGGTGTTGTCTAAGTTTTGTCATTGTTTTTTGATCAGGCTGGCAAGATAAAGCCAATTTCCCGAAATGGTGCCAAAGCGCAACTCACATACAAATATGATACACTAACAATTCATTCCTAACCTATTCTAAAAATTATCAGCGCGTGTATCTTACTTACAGATCAGTCACTTCCTGACATCATATGCAATCGTCTTTGCCTTCCCAACTCAATCTGATATTTCATTAAATACATGGTTACATGTATTTGTTTAAAATGCACATATTTTCTTTTTTTTGGGGTGGGGGATTTTTTTTTTTAATAAATTTATATATTTTTTTTATTTTTTTTTTCTAATTTTGGATCAGCTGTTGTTGCCCAGTGAAAACTGCCTTCTGTCACAACACAATTAATACTTGCATGGTGGATTGACGTGTATTTGAATTTGGCTGATCGCGCATATTTTTCCACCTTATTTGTATGTTTCGCTTTACGTTACAAGTTAGAGCAATAGTTTTGCTCAATTTATTGTGGGATACCAAATTCAAGTATAGCTATATTTTTTTATCACTTATTCAACAGCCCATTTATAAAATGTTCCAAGTCTCAATATACGAAAGAGAAATAAGTTAATCTTTTAAAATATATTCGTTTCATACTTGGTTTCATTTAATAATACTTTCATTTTACATTTAGAATTCAAAATAAAATCGCTTGATAAATTCGGTAACATTTTGTACACGTGAATTGGATAAAATCAAGTATCATTGTAACAAAGTCACAGCACTAAAAGTATAAAACAAAAAAAGAATTGGACAATGAACTTGGTTTCGACTTGATTTCCAAGCATCAATGGCTAATACAATTTATTAATCGATTTTACTTTAGAATTCAATACTATTTGCATTTGAAAGTAAATTTCACTTTCGCTCGAGTACCTAGATATCACCGCAGTGTTTCTTGTCAACAAGTTTGACGACTTGAATCATTGAAAAAATGGAATTGAATTTGTTAAATGTAGTTCGCTGTCAATATAGCATGTAGCTCTTAATGGCGTTTTTAATTCTGCGTTTGGGCTTTACCTCGAGGTGCATAATTAGTACGATTAGCGCCTCGCTGAGTTCCGCGGAAGTTGCCACTGCCGCCGCTACGTCCACCCCTATCCATGCCGGATCTTTCGCCGCGAGGACCACCGCCTCTTGACTGATTGCTGGCCGACCTCTTAAAGCCGCCACTGTAGCCGCTGTTACCCTCGCTGTTGTTACTCCAATTGCGTTGATACCCGTTTTGATAGTTTCCTCCATCGTTATTGCGATAGTAGGAGCCGCCGCCTCCTTCGTAAGAAATACAAAACAAGGTCAATTGCATTAGCCTGTAAACTACTAAGATTATTCGAGTCAAATTCAATTTACCTCTGCCGTTCTGTTGGTAGTTTCCTCGTCCACGATTGTTATAGCCGTTTAAATTGCCGCGCCTTCCACCGCGCCCCCGGAAACCTCCTCGTTGTCCATCGGCCCAGGTTTGTTGAGAATTCTGTCCCTGTTGCGAATCTTGGTTGGACTGTTGCGTTTCGGAGTTCCAGTCTCCGGATACGTTGTCCGTAGTTTGTACCCAATCCGAAGGGCCATTATTCTGGCCAACGTCACCCTCGCCAACTCCCGTTTCGTTTCCGATCTTATCCGCGTTTTCCTTTAATGAGAATAAAAAAAGAAAAGAAGTTAGCCACAAACGTTCGAACGTTCTTCCTGTAAAGTTTCAACTAATATATACTCACGTGAGTCTCTTCCTTTTGTGACGTCAAGTTTTCTTGTTGTGGTATCTGTTCAAAAGTCTGAGTCTGTTGCTGCTGGAAATTACCAGGAGATTGTTGATTAAATGGTATGCCAGTTTGATGCGACGCAGGCATTGGAATCTGGGGAGGATTGGCGTTTCCAAAACCAGGCATATGCGACATTTCTTGAGGTGGTTGGTGTTGATACATCACCTAGAATTATTGCAAACGATTAGACATCGAATTATCATTGAAAGATTTTCAAACAAGACGGAATAAATTACCTGAGCTGGTACAACGGGTGGGCCAGCGAAAGACTGATTGGTAAATGTCTGAGTAGGGATCGGGGCGTTGAGAGTAGCCGCGGCAGCAACAACGGTCGCCGCAGTAGGAATGTGTGATACTACAGGTGGTGCCTGAGACGCGACAGGAGCGTTAACCTCCGGGGCATCGAGCTCAGATTCTTGCAGGAAAAAGAAGTTAGTCGCAGGTCCGATGACATCGTTGATCCTCGGAGCTGGAGCCGCAGTTGGAGGCTGCGATGGTTGTTGGGGCGGCTGCTGTTGAACTTGCTGAGTTGCTACAAAAGTCGCGGCATTCGTGTAGTACGATGGGTCAACAGGAGGCTGCGGAATCGATGGAATGGGCTGGGCAACAACAGGGATGGGAGTCGGAACTGGCGCAGCTCCCGACACCACCGGGATGGCGGCTACCGGAACTGGAAAGGTTTGCATGGGCAAGAGGGTCTCGGGTTGCAGTAGTGGAATGTGTGTCTGATTGTTGTACTCCTCGTTGACTTGTTCGGGTACGTGTGCGGTGCCGATTTGCGTCTCGGCTATCGCTTGCGTCACCTACAATCAAACATCAACAATGAATTAATCTTTCCAATCAATAACTCTCGCAAGAGCTAATAAAATTCCACTCAAAGCTACCTCCTCGACAGCCACTTCAACGTCCTGGACCTGATCGAAGTAGCCACATTGGGTTATCGAAGTGATGATCTCCTTGAGTTTGGAATAGGTAGTTCCTACCACCTCCCTCTGCTTCCCATCAACAATCAGCACATAGTGCTCAGCAACTTTCTGCGCTTGTTGAAGAAACGATGGATCACCCTCCTGCCTCTCGTGTTTTAACATTACTTCGTTGTACAGATCATCCAAGTACTTCATGTCCTCCTCGGCCAGCTTGATGGCTCCATTGACACCATTGATGAAGTCATCGCGAACCCCCTGAGCACCCATGTTCATCAAGGTGTCCTGTATCAGCAACACCTCTCGAACCTACGAAGCAATTTCATTACAATCAAGACGAACAGTTCTTGAAATTCATATCAACGGTAAACTCACCTTGCTGATATCCTGCTGCATCCTCTCGAGGGCCTCCTTCCTAGCGAGCTTCTTCTGCTGCTTGACGGCGTCCATGGAAATACCGACGATCTGCTTGTAGAGCTCTCGGGTAATGTCCAGAGTCTGCTGCACCTCGTCGTACTTGGCCACGGCCGTCTTCTGGTCCGCGTTGAGCTCCCCGCCATTCTTCACAATGTCCCGGTAGGACTCGAGCTTGCCCTACGAAAGAGGACGTCAGTATAGGTATAAGTATATAGTGTTCGCATCATCGTCATCGTTTCGCGCTCTCTCTCTCTGTCTCTCTCGCGAGAGACAAAAGTTCGCAGCATCGAGGGCGTAGCCGCCAACGTCGTCGCGCATCGTGTACATACACAACGAGAGTGTATACAGAGATATCTCGAGTGCGAAGAACGTAAGCACCGGGAGTCGGCCGTGTCGAGAGCGCGCGGGCTCGAGCACATGGCTGAGACGAAACATGGCGGCGGCTGACTCCCTAGTGTGTTCTCTCTGTTGTCGCGGGCGCGCAAAGGTACCGGTTTGTCTTATCCTAACTCACCTTGCGCTTCTCGAGATTCCGGATCTTGTGCTCGATCACGATGATCGCTTGTCGAATCGGGTCTACGGCCTCCGTAGAGGCCTGCTTCTCTAGTTTAGGGTTGGCAGAAGGCATCCTTCACGGGCAACAAACGCGAACTGGACCCAGGCTTGCTGCTCTTGCTCGGCAGAGGCGATGGATGACTCTATAGCGCGTGCGCCCCCTTCCTCTCTCCTTTTTTCGCAGTACGGCGGCTGTTCCATCCGCGATATATATGTGTGTGCTGTATAGGGCTGCAGCAGGCAGCAGCATTTCCAGCGTATTTTATAGGTATATATATGTGTGTATATACCGGTAATGTATAGTTCGTTCTGCGCAAGCGCGACTCCTGTTGTGTGAAAAAGGCCGGGTGGCGTATTATATGATATATTATATGGAATTCTTCGAGGATTTTGTGCAGTTAACTCGAAGAATGAAACAATTGTTTTTTATTTTTGGGGTTTTTGTATGAGAGAAATTTTGGTTTGCCGCATGTTGAAGGGCTTTTACTGATGGATGAGGAAAGTTGAATGAAATCGCGAGGTTAAGCTGCTCTATTTTTTTTCTTGGTATACATATACTTGTTTATACTGTTGGTTTTTTTTGTCATTGAAAGAGGATGATGCAAGTACTTATACGAAGGAATGTAGTTTTGTGAAAAATACATCATTCTACTTAGTAAAGCGTCAGCTTTATTTCGCGTTATACGTTATTTTGGACATAACTGTTTGCAGAAATATATCAAATTAATATGCATAATGAATATGAAAACTTTTTTATTATACATTCAAATTTAGTTTTTCCTTTTTTCAAATAATTATTAGTTATATGAATTATTATTTTTAAAAAACCATTCCTGGTTATAAAAATATGAAAATTGAAATAATTCTCCACTTTTGTAACTCTGCATTGCCGACCGACAGTAATTTTTCATCGCAACAATGAAAAATATTATAAACAATTTTTCGAAACAATATTACGCATCTTCTAATTAACCAAACAGTATTATCACCTCCAAACATACCGTCTCCGCAAAAAGAATTTCCCAAATAATCGATCATTATCGATCCTGACCCATATGTTCGCTTTTGCAGGAAAATAACGGTATGTCCGACGAGACAGCTCCTACTACTCCCGAGAAAATGTACAGCATGACGTCATCGGGTGCTCCACTATACGAACGACGTCGTCTGTAGCGCGTCGTGCACGCACGCTACTCCCGTCGTCCGTATTGCTGTTGTTGCTCTAAAAATGACATCGTCGAGTGGCCGTGATATCGATCAATCATCAAAGACTACGCTTTTATCTTTTTAAAGTACCTCCCCGTGTAAAATGGTGCCTTCGTACGAGCCTACAACTCACGCAGTCCACTCTTTACCAGTGCAATACTGATGTGACTCCAGACTTTCTCCAGAACATATCTCTGTATATATTTCTACTGTACGTAGTGTTTTTTTCAGTATCAAGATTTATTTATTAATAAAGTTGGAGAGATACAAGGAATCATGAGCGATCAGACCTTGAGCAGTCTGATCAAGTGGCTGGATACCTTTGAGCTGAGAGCTGCTCACTCCACTGCGGAGGATATAAGCAATGGAGTGGCATTGGCGGAGGCGCTGTCTCAGATTGCTCCAGAGTGGTTCACATCCTCCTGGAACTCCAAGATCAAGTCCGATGTGGGATCCAATTGGAGGCTGAAAGTCAGTAATCTGAAGAAGATTATTGAGGCGGTTACTGAGTATTATGTCGAGTGCTTGAACCAACCTCTGGCAGGGTATGTCAAGCCGGATGCACAGAAAATCGGAGAACACTGTGACAGTCACGAGCTGAAGAGACTTTTACAGCTGGTACTGGGCTGCGCGGTTAATTGTAATGAGAAGCAGTATTATATCACTCGCATTATGGGATTGGAAGAGGCAGTACAGCAGGTAAATATTTGTAAAGATTTAGTTTTGTTTACTTAGTCAAATATTTGAGGATGAGATAACGCTTTAGATTTAGGTTATATCACTTTTCTTGTATTTCTGTCTAGAATTGTTTCTAATTTGGTGTAATTTTTTAACAGGTAATTATGCAAAGTATTCAAGAATTAGAAAACAGTGTACATGGACCACGACTTAGTCTTGGAGCTAGTTTGAATTTTGAAACATTTGACGTTGCTGATGGAGCTCAACAGAAGTTGTTAAGCGAACTTCAAACAGCAATAGACGCAAGAGACAATATGGCCCAGAGATGCCATGAATTAGACCAGCAGCTGTCTCTTTTACAAGAGGAAAGGATTACTCTCCAAGTGGAGAACAAAAAATTGCAAGAAATATTAGATGAATTTGAGAATCCAGAAGAGTCTGGAGCTCCAACAAGCCTTAAATACTCAGGACTCCGAAAGCAAGTAGAAGCTCTCAAAGATGAGATGTTTAAATTAGAAACATCGCGAGATGATTATAGATTAAAAGTAGAGTTATTGGAGAAAGAAGTTTTAGAACTCCAGATGAAACAGATTGACCTGCAGAAAGCAGCTGATGAAGCTAATCACTTGAAAGATGAAGTTGATGCTCTAAGAGAGACCGCTGACAAAGTTGCCAAATACGAATCAGCAATAGAGGCTTACAAGAAGAAGATGGAAGACTTTAGCGACCTCAGAAGACAAGTTAAAATTTTGGAAGATAAAAATACAGAGTATCTTCAAAACAAAATTGAATACGAAGAGGAGGTAAAGCGAGCTGGTCTCCTGAGAAATCATCTAGAACTGTGCAAAAAGCAGCTAGCAGAAGCTCACATCAAACTCGACGAGCAGACCAACAAGTGTGACAAACTCGAGTATGAGACGAAAAAACTCGAGGCTCAGCTCGGCGCAGTTCAACGCGAAAGAGACAGATTGGTAATAGAGCGCGACGCTCTGAAGGAAACCAACGAGGAGCTCAAGTGCACACAGCTGCATACCGTAGAGAACATGACGAATCTCAGTGCCGACGAGGCAGTCGTCAATACGGAAATCATCCCACCAGCGATAAAGGAGAAGCTCGTGCTTTTGCAACACGAAAATAAAATGCTCAAGCTGAATCAACAAAAAGGAAGCGATGACAAGCTGCCCATGCAAGCGTTGCTGGAAGATTCAGAGGAGAGATTGAATAATCTCAGAGGACAAAATCGCAAGGCAAATCAGAGAATAATTGAACTGGGTAAGGAAACACTCTATTAATATTTCATTTCAACATGCAAACGTTCTCTGATAAATAAACTTTGTCTTTACAGAAAACAAATTGGAGGAGCTGGCGGGCAACCAAGCGTCCGAGTCGAAGAGCGAACAGCAAAAGTTCCAGCAACTCCAGGACGAGCTTCGTCGACTTCAGCTAGAGTGCGAACGTTTAAGCGTACACAATGAGGAGCGCGAAAGTAGCTTACAATCTCAGAAGCAAAAGGCCTTGAGCCTACAGGAAAGTCTGTCGCGTAAGGAGTGTGAGTTGGCCTCCCTCGAAGAACGCTACAAAAAGTACGTCGAGAAAGCTAAGAGTGTCATAAAAATGTTGGACCCTAAGCAGCAGCTTCAACAGCAACATGGCAGCAATGCTCAGTCACCCTCGGAGATGCGCAATCGTCAGGACGGCAGTGCTGGAGACAAGCGTAACAAAACTATTGAAGATGTTGAGCGCAACTGCAAAGACATGATCATCCGGGAGATGGAAGAGAAGCTGATGATATCGGCGTTCTATCATTATGGCTTGACGAGGCATCGAGAAGCCGTTGATCAAAGGCTTGCGGCATTGAGCTCCGGTCAGGGACAGTCGTTCCTGGCTAGGCAGAGACAGCCTACACCCAGGAAGCTGTACTCTGCTTATAATTCAAAGTGATCGGTGATGGACCAGGCGATATTTGTATTTGTACGATTAGTCGCGCTGACAGCGTTCGTTGAGGCCTTTTCACTCGAAATGTAAATGAATCGAAGTGTCTCTGCACTGTTTATGTGCAATACAGTTGAGTTGCGTGAGATCGGATTTTTGTATATCTACGGTGTAATTTGAACGATTTGAATTTGCAAAAGTTTTTATTCGCACCAAGCTTACTCTAGCGACTTTAAAATATTTTATGTTAATCCATTCATTATGATAGCCAAAGCTACTCTTAGATTTCGCTCGTTTAGACTATGAATAGAGCAGTTATTCAAGCAATTAACAGATGGTAGGTATAAATTCAAGTGAAAATGATCATGTTACAACTTGTTCAATCTGTTCCCCGAACAAAATATTTATTTCTTAGTAATGCTTTATATATGATATTATTTACAAGATACTAGATAAACAGGTATTTTATTTATTATCTGATGACAATTAGATGTTTCAGTGTGAAGACGGTTGACTAGGCAATGAATCGTTTTGTTGAATTTTATCATATTTTACTTATTATTGCAGATGTTTTAAAATCATTGTGTGGGGAACTTTTAACTTAATTAAATCGAACAAAACGATTTTCTTCCATTTTTATAGTATGTATGCTATATACATATACATTTATACATATTATGTTGATAAACTTTCGTTATTTTGATAGATGGAAAGATTTTATTTTTATGACTGAAAGTAGAATTTAAGATTTATTTTAATGTTATTCTGTGATTTATTGAAAATATTTTACTAACTGCAAATAATACAAAAATGCTAATGTTTCTATTAATAATTCATGTATGCTAACTAGAAAAAACTAATGACTAACATTAAATTTAAATACGTTTTAATTTTAAGGAAATTTCAAAATAACGAAAGTTACATGATTTATCTATTTTTTCTTTGTCAAAAAATGCGAATGTCATCGATTTATTTTGTAAATACTATCAGCGTTGTTTCTGATTGATTTTCACGAACATTTGGCTTTAAACTCTTTTTCAGATCCTTTACAAATGATAAAATGTGCAGAGAGGAATTATACTTGTAATGTACATAATTATTACAAATGTGGATTTTTTTTTCATAATCATATATATTTGTATATAAATTATCATATTGATTCAATATGAAGAACTATTTACGTGCAATATACGAATTTTTCTTTCAAAATCAATTGTATTTTTTTAACAAAAATTCTTAAGGATATGATTTTTACATGAAGTTTATACAAAAAGAAACCAATAAATTCATTACAAAAAATATATGTAATTTTTATCATGGACTATGTATAATAATGTTGTAAAAATATACCAATTTTAATAATTTACTAAAATGGGTATTTCTTTCATCTTCAAAGCCATAAAAATAATTTTTACACTTTTTTTTTTTAGATAGGCTTTCTTACTCAAAGAAAATATTACTGGTTTCGCGTTATCTATTTATATTTTTATGCAAGTTGCACACAATTTTCATGTAACTGGACACCAACAATCCATTTAAAAATAATATTTAGCGCTTAATGTTTTCCGTTTAATATCGTAGTATGCGACGTGATTTCAAGCATTATGTCCCTTTCTTTATGCAATTTTTTAACAAAGTCGCTAGTTCTATTATTCAACACTGAAACTTTTTCTTGACAATCATTTTTCAGTTTCATGATATCACTGTAACACCTTTGATAATAGAACACTGCATATATGAGGTCCCAGGCACTGAACTCGGGCCAAAGAACTTTTGTAAAGTAAACACACGTATGACTCGTCTGCAATAGAAAAATAATAAAAAGTTATGTTGTGTTTTAAAAATATGAACTGGGATTTGGTTCTTTTACTCTATGATTATCTACTCACTTGCCACATCAGGAAGTCACTAAAACGAACTTCTCCAGAAGTTCTTATAAGTAAATCTGGATCTTCAGAATTGTGCGTGTAAAGGCACTTGGAAAAGAGATTCTCATCTATATCATCTACAGTTATGTCACCATTTTTCACATGCCTAACTATATCATTCACAGCATTTGTCATTTCATCTCTCGCTGAAATCCATAATTATGCTTAATTAAATTTCATGGTAATCTAAATACATCTAAATGTTCAAAATCAATTATTACTCACACGTGTAAGAGAATGCAACATTTAGAAATGCTTTGTTATTATCTTTAGTGATACGCATAGCTTCCGCCATCAGGGAACGAACATCTTGAGGTACAAAAGATAAGTTACCTATTACTCTAATACACACACCATGCTCCATCAACTTATCCCTAAAATTTGCAAAATCAATTAGATTTCAAAACCTATGAAGAGTACAAAATTCTAAAAGATGAGCCAACACTTACCTTTCATCTAATAACCTTTGGAATTTTTGCCTTGCAAGGTCCATAAGACCACTTACCTCTTCATCACTCCTTTTGAAATTTTCTATACTAAAAGCGTAAACCGTTACTTCTGGAATGCCAAATTCTAGACACCACTGCAGTGTTTCTGCTAGCTTTTCAAAACTGAAACGTGACAGAAAATATAATAAATCATTCTGCTAAATAATTAATTAAGAACAAAGTAATCAATCAAACTCAAAGTATCTAACTATATTTATCTCTGTGATCTGAAGATGATGCAACGTACCCTTTCGAATGTCCTTCCAGCCTCTCGACTCCAGTTTTATTGGCGTACCTCCTATTGCCATCCATGATAATAGCAACATGTTTGGGTACGTTACCAGTCCTCAGTATTTTGATAGCAATTGACTGCAACCAGGTGAGCGTGTTCTTTGCTATCCAAGACATCTTGTCTGCATTAGAAGCAGTCTATCCTTAGAAGCATATGTCCTCGTCTCCTAAAAATCCAGCAGCCAATCTAATAATACCAGCCACCTTGCCACCTAATGTCCATCGGCTCTAGTTATCTTATCATTCCTCAGAACTAGATAGTCACTGCCCCACCAAACTAAGAGACACACACATACACGCGCATGTGACACAACTTCCTCCAGAACCGCCCAGCCAGGTGTCAATAAACTCTCGCATCAGAGAAACTGCTCCTTACTCATTTCTAGAGTCATAATACTAATAATTGAAAACAACACCGTTTTCGGTCGACCAGCAGCCGAAGAACCTAGACGGCTACTGCACATCCGTGTGAAACTTGTCACGTTGCAGTTAGCGGCGTGGTGATGTCACGTGTACGCTTGCAGCGGAGCTGCTCGGAAGAATATAATTATGTACACCGTCCTCGAGGATTATTATCGAGCAGCACCTCGTCCTGGACGGCCCTCGGGCGTCAGCTGATCAGCGACGACATGGACACGGCTTCCTCGTAGGATAAAGACTCTCTTTTCGCGGGGTGTTGTATATATTTGTAGTCTGTATACAGTCAGTACAGTTGTACAGTCAGGAGAGGAGAGAGAAGCGCGCGCAGCCGCTCGTGTCCCAGCCGCGAATGGCACTCGGCCACACGGCGGCGGCTCTGATGATCTGTTGGCTATATAGCTCTGTCTTTCTCGCTCTCGTATACTTACGCAGAGCTTGCTGTGGTGCGATGACTCCGAGTTTGCGGCTACTGATGCTATACGGATGATGCTCTGACCGCTGACGTAGCGCGCAAGGTGTCGGATTATCGTCCGAGTATATACCTGATGGGTTTTCGAACTGGAAAATGCGTGTATATGTCGGGGATGAGGAGCTATATAATGACGGAGAGTTTGCCTGAAATTCAAATTGTTTAATTTCAATTTTTTGGTAAAATAAAATAATTGTTTATTATACTAAAGGAACTGATGTGGGTGGTGTGGAGACTAGTCTCGAATATTTATAGAGATTCTCAAGGAAAACGAGTTTTCCTAATTTAAAAATGTTGATTATTGAAGAGGTGCCGATAGAGATAAAGTGTCAAATGTAATTGCGAATTCGTCAACCGTTATAGCTATCATCTTTGAAGTTCAAATAATGGAAGGCGCGTGCGGAATTCTATGATGCAATTGTTAATGAGTTTACCGTAAGTCTATATTTTGCATATCTGTAACTGTCTCGCTATTTCCGTGTTATTTCAGAACTTTGCATCGTGCAGTGCACGTGATCATAATATGAAGTTCAAGTGCATTGTTGAAGTTTTCCAGCAAGTTATGGATAAAATATCGAATAATTAATACTAATGGTTCTACGTATGCGTTTCAAAAATATTATCGTTTTTGAGAAAATTGGACTTATTTTTTCGTTGTATCAATAATGAAGGTCGAGCGCATTAATTTTTCAAGTTTTTCTGGAAGTTGTCATAAAAAAGTGTACGGACGACGAATGTCTTAATAAGTCTATAATATGTAGAGAGATATATTATCAATAGATGTATTTCAATAATTAAAAAAAAAAAACAAGAAAAAATTCTATTAATGCATCATATATTTTACTTCCTAATACTTCCCATTGTGTCAACAGCAGGCATAATCTTTGAAAAGAAAATTGCAGGTGATGTGTTGCAGAAATAATTTCAAATTGTAATCAATATAAAAATAAAATTCATCACTCTACAATCAGCCGTAAAAACGAGGCCTCCTAATACTCCGTAATCACACGTATTTACGAAACCAGCCCATCCACGTCCCTAAAAACCCCATTATTATCTTCGCGCGAACTACTTACTTATACCTTTCTACCTCTATAAAATCTAAAATCACACATCTCTCCCCAACCGTCCATATCCGAAAGCTTCTCTCTTTCCCCGACAGTCGGCGCGCTTTCCGCATATTTCTCTCTCGTCTCTCGACCCGACCCGCAGCCGTCTCTGCAGCTCGTCATCATTTTGTGTCGTCACACACAGGTCGAGTCGGCCATAACCTCGAATCGCCTTACTGTACAATACATATACCTATATATCGCGTTGTACGCATCGCAAGGAGTATAGTGCGAGTGAGAGTGATCACGGCGTAGGTGAAAATAGAAAAGCGGCGGGGACTAGTTCGCGGTGGCGAATTTCGCGTCGGCGCGCGACAGGTCTAATATACATATATACATCCGTCCTTGTCTGAAACATTGCTGCGAGAAGGAGATAGTAGGTTGCTCGTTGGCTCCTGCTGTGCTGGTTTGTATTCGCACGAGTCTCTCTCTCTCTCTCTACTCTCACTGGCCCCGACTGATTTTGAATCTCGAGCGATACGTATATAGAGTGCATCAACCGGTTTTGCAACGACCAGACACACTGGGGGGTTGTAAACACTGGCCGATTTTTCTGAAAAGCTTGAGAGAAAATTTTCGATTTCCCGAGTAGCAAGCTGTTTTTAGGTTGATGTTTTTTACCCTTCGTCGAGGCTTACGGGCATCGGATTTTCGATTGTTCCGCGGAGGGTTGCAATTTATTGTTAAAAAAGTCGAAATTTAGAGCACTCGTGTGTCTCTACGTATACGAGCTCTGTATATGTATATATATATATATATATATACACACACATTATAGAGGGACAGTAGTGCGCGTGGGAACACTGACTGTCATTACTCCGTTCAGGACTGTCAATTGTTTTTTGCGTGCAATCAACTCGACATCGTCGGCAGAACGCACTCGGTTGTTGTTGTGGTTTAATCAGCCGAAAGTATCTAAACAAACGCGATATCCGAATTTTCGGACAAATTAGGGATGTAGAACGCCGAGAGCTACGCTATTGCGTAACAACGGCGTTCTCGGTATCGCTCGAAATATCCCAAAATCTCGTCGACTCCCCCCCGAAAATCGCTATCCCGAACGATTCTCAACCCGAAAATCTCAACTTTTACGCGAAAATCCGTCAACCCCCAAAATTTGCAAATCACCCCACATAACTCTTCCAAACTGACCGTCACTAACCGTCATCGCAGGTCACAGAGCGACACGAGTCGACCGAACGGAGAGAGAGACGGCGCTACTACCCTACAGTACTGGTGTAAAATGGAGCTACTGCGCTCGGACGATGCGGCCGAGTCTTGATACGCGCCGAGTTTCCGTAATCGCATCGCCCAGCATAGATCAGCCTAGCCAAGAATCATCAATCGAGATCCCAGGAAGATGGAGGTCGACGTTACGCGGCCGGATTCGAGCCTCGCCTCAGGTAAGTCATAGGAAGACAAACGCGCGGCCCCTCTTTCAACGCAACGAGCTCTTTCCCGAGCTCGAGAGATCTGGCTCGTCGGCCTACTTCTCTCTCGCTCGCACTCGCGCGACTCCCTATCTATCCGTCTCTCTCACACTCGCTCTTCTTGTCTGTTTCAGAGCTGTACTTCCTCATCGCGAAATTCCTCTCCGACGGACCCTGCCGTCCCATAGCAGACGTAAGTTTGATAATTTTCATCGATATTACAGTGTGATCTCCGAGGAGATCGTGGATTTCGGAGGTGAACGCGGTGAATAATGATATTCTCGGGCTTTTTTGTTGCAGGCGCTGAAGAGCGAACTAGAGCGATCCAAGGTAAGCCGAGCGACAAGTGTGTGCGGAGAGTGTACTCTCGCGACTGTTCTCTCTCTTTCTCTCTCGCTTCGTGTGTTGACGTTTTCCACATGGTCCGCACGTGCTTTCTGCTCTAGGCTTGTGTCAAAACAAAAAGCCGTGTAGCGGACGTGTAGACGACTCGACCGCACGTCGCTGTAAAAATTTGGGAAAAAGTTGACTTCGCGATTTTTTTTGAAATTTTGCGATTTTTCGATGTTTTCTGATTGATTGTGCTAATTTTGGATTTTTCGTTTTATCGTAGATACTGCCCCAGCGACTGGATTGGCAAGGAAATCCGCATACCCAGAGTTTCGAGGAACTGGTGAGTTGACTTTTGGGATGTGCATTTTTTGTTTACTGCTGAGGGACGATTTTTAGAGGCGATTCGCGAGAGGACGCTCGGATGGCTGAAAGGGTTGATTTTCAGTTCTCGTTCTCTTCCTGCCTGACGAGGGGAGTTGAGTCGATTTCCCCCACTCACTGGATATTGCATCTGCTGCCACCACACTAGGCTTCACCTTCTCCGTTTCACTTAGCTCTCATGAGGTGGGAGCGAGAGAGGAAGCGGCCGAAGTGGGGGGAGCGGTTGCTAGCCCCTTTTACACTCGCTCGAACTTATTAAATTTATAATATTTCTTTTGAATTATTAAGTTATTAATTTTTAAACTTTTTCTTGGAACAACATTGATGTAATTTCAGAAAGTGCTTTGTGTTCTTGAAAATTATTGATTTATTTTTTACATAGTTGATGAGTAGTTGCGTTTTATACATATAACAAAATTAAACATTTTCACAAATTTTTTTATAACATATTTAAGCTTGGAATTTTGTTGAAAATATTCATCTTGATAAGTGCATACACGCTACCCTTAGGTTGATATGGATTTCTAATGAACTGATGTAATATAATCCAGAGATCGAGTATAAAAAGGTCTACACAATCTCCTCCCACCACCTGATCAGGAGTACCGAATGAAACTGTATACTGAGCAACTCCGCTTCTTCTCCAAGAGTGGGGAATCAGCCAATAAGCTCACAGGGCAATCAATGATTTTGTTAGTATGTGTTCCTGTGTATGAAGCACAGGCTTGTATACTGTTAACCAAAGTGTGCCTGTTGCTGCTGCTATCGCACTAATGCAAAGACAATGTATAGCAGGGGTGTGGAAAGAGGAAGAGAAAGGAGAGGGAGATAGATATCCAGTGAATCAGCCGCGTAGGGACTACTTTACGCGTTCGAAAATCGGCGGGAATTTGAATTAGTGAATTAATTATTAGTGATAAAACTTTTTTTTCCTAATTATTCAGAATATTTTTTTACGCTTCTTTCTCAATTTTATTCTATAGGAAAGAAAATATTCGCACATAAGCCCTCTTCATTTGCTACAAATATGCTCGCGTATTGGACCAGTTTTAGAGAAAGAGGTACCACCATGCGTACCTGGAGCCCTTTCCCTATTGGGAGCAGGAAAACAATCCTTACTGCGCACACAAGAAGGTAAAGATTTATGCTAAATGATGAAAAATGATTAGTTTACAACGTTTATACACAACATAACGCTCGGTACTTTTCTTTCAGATATGATGCGCTTCATCCACAATATTTCCGCATTCTCCGGAAGAGTCGGTGGACAGCCCTTGATGCCGAACCCACCTTGTCAACTTCCACCTCTAAGCATAGGTATTTTTATTTTTAAATTATTCAGAATAGTTAAAAATCCCACCAAGAGGAGTCAACTTATGTTCCTACTCTTCCAGTGAAAATTCTCCAAGGCAGAGAAAACTCAGGACCGCTGACCAGACGCCAGGCAGTACCCAGTTCATTCTACAACAAAATGCAGTTGTACCGACATACGCTCGGTCACTTGTCTGCTGTGTATTGTGTGCTCTTCGACCGCACCGGCAAATACATCATCACCGGGGCCGACGACTTGTTGGTCAAGGTCTGGAGCTCGACGGATGGTCGACTACTGGCAACTTTTCGCGGAGCCTCGTCCGAAATCATGGACATTGCCGTGAATTTCGACAACACACTACTGGCAGCGGGCAGCCTTGATAAAATACTCAGAATTTGGTGCTTTCAAACTATGTCACCTGTATGTCTTCGTGACTTTTCATTTTCTTTTGTTATACCAATATATCACAATTGTTTCATGAGTTGACGAATTAGTAATGACGACCATGCATTATTTCTAGATTGCCGTTTTATCGGGACATACAGGAATGATAACGTCCGTAAATTTTTGTCCCATTCCCTGCAACGGCTTTAACTATTTGGTCACGACGAGTAGCGATGGTTCAGTTGCTTTCTGGGCGCACACGAAACAACGCGGCGAGAGAACTGTATTTCAGTAAGTCAGACGATTGACGCTTCGTAATACCTACGCTAGAAATATTTTTTATAAACTGAATTGTATAAATTTGCCTACAGTCCAGAGCCTATTCAGTATCATGAGAAGATGCGACCAGGTCAAGCGCAGATGATATGTGCGTCATTCAGTCCGGGTGGTGCGTTCATGGCTGCGGGTTCGGCCGATCACCACGTGCGAGTCTACATGATGTTGGGTGACGAGGGGCCAAAGCGAGTTCTCGAGGTTGAGGCACACTCCGATACCGTCGATAGTATACAGTGGGCACACAGCGGACTCAGGTTCATCTCGGGCTCGAAGGACGGCACCGCCAACGTTTGGCACTTCGAGCAACAGCAGTGGCAATCGACGATACTCATTATGAGTACCAAACTTGCTGGGTATGTTTTTTTTTATAATAGTAAATGCTTATGTTTAAATTTTAATTTTGCAAGTTTTTAAACAAATATTCAATGAATAGTGAAACGGAGCCAGAAGAGGACACTAACAAGAGATCAAAAGTGACGATGGTTTGCTGGGATCAGAGCGACGAATGGGTAGTGACTGCCGTGAATGACTGTTCTTTAAAAATTTGGAACGCGAAGACTGGAGTATTAGTAAAGAAGTTACGAGCGCATAAGGATGAAATCTTCGTACTCGAATCGCACCCGATCGATCCCCGAGTAATCTTAAGTGCGGGTCACGACGGACAACTTATAATTTGGGATGTACTCGATAATAATCCGACAGCTGTTCACCAGAATTTTATTCAAGGTCAGGGTAATGGTGCTGTTTTTGACGCCAAATGGTCGCCTGATGGTACAATGATTGCCGCAACTGATTCGCATGGGCACCTGATGATATACGGGTTTGGATCAGGCATCGAAAGAATGAAAATCGTAAGTAGCATAGAAATCTATTTTTTCTTCAATAGTTATTATTAAATATAATTAAAATAACGGCTATTACATTCGTTACTACGTCCTTAGGTACCGAAAGAACTCTTTTTCCACACCGATTATCGGCCTCTTATTAGAGATGTCAATAATTACGTTCTGGACGAACAAACCCAAACAGCACCGCACTTAATGCCGCCCCCGTTTCTTGTCGACGTCGACGGAAATCCTTATCCTCCACAGCTTCAAAAGTTAGTCCCGGGAAGAGAGAACTGTGGGGGTGAACAATTGGTACCTAACATTGCGGTTGGTGCTAGTGGTAAGTTTTTCATAAAAGATCGCCATCACCTTGATAACGAATATTAATAATTAAAAGATAATAACTGTATTATATGGCATATCAGGTCAACAAGAAGTGATCGAGGGTCTACCAGAGCAAGAGCAGCCACGTTCGCACATTGATCAGCTCATTGCAGCTCTGGCCCAGCGCCGACAAATCGAGGCGGAAGGTGGCGGTGGCGGATCCGTTCACGAAGACGATCAACAACATCCTAACGTGGCTCGACAGGCGGCAAGCCCACGGGGTCCAAGACCCGGACTGCGTCGAGCCGGCGATGTTGAGGGTGTCAGGCAGAGTAGTGGTAACTGGCAGCGTGATAGTACTACGCCCTGGAACAAGCCCATTCTTGCCAGACCCCTTAAACCCGCCGTGCTCGATACGCAGAGCAAGCAGGTGTGAGTTGGCTTGTCAATATTTGTTATTCCTCTTTTTACATGATCTACTTTGAAGATTTTCTCCAGAAGTTACTGGCAATGTCAATAATTTTACTCAGCAGTGTATAGAGGCAATAATTTATTATGTGCGTAAAGTTATTTATAAAAATGCAATGATATTTCTTCATTTTTATTTACAGAAACGCCATGGCTGAGATGGAAATGGAATGTTATAGACGCGAAATGCGTAGAAAGCCACAACCAGTGAGTACGAGTACACCAGATCAGAATAGTTCGTTGACGCGCAATAAACGAAAAGGAACTGCAAGACATGGTTATAGAACGAGAGCCGCTCGAGAAGAAGAACAGGAAGAAGAAGAGTTTGACGTGAGTATACTTTTTGCAATTATTAGGATTATGTATACATAATCGAGTAATTAATATAATCAAATGTTAAATTTTCAGAATGATGCAAATTCAGCAAGTTCAGGAAGTAGCAATGAATCTTCTTCAAACGAGGAAGAACTCGGTTCAGAAAGTTCCTCCTCTGATAATAGTAGTGAATACTCAGATTGGATAGCAGATCACGGTGATGCTTTAGAACCTCCTAAACGAAGTAAAAGAAAACCTGTACAGAAAAGACCAGCCACACCCCCTAGTGATTCTGATAGACGAAAGAATCAACGACCAAAGAAGAAGAAGGTAAATATTAATTGATCTCTTGTAAGAGAATGCATCTAAATTTTATTTAATTTCTCCATATAGGCAATGCCAATCTCAGTACCAAGTTCTGTGGCAGAAGTACCTGACATTTACCGTCCACCAGAATGGCTTAGTGAAGTGATTCCGAGAAAAGCTCCGTATTATCCACAGATGGGTGACGATATCGTGTATTTTCGACAAGGTCACAAAAGGTACTTGGATGTGGTAAAAGACAAAAAAATTTACGAGGTTAATCGTTCATTTGAACCTTGGAGCAAGTTAGATCTCAAGGTAAGAGAATACGATTTGACATAAGAAAAATAGTTTAAAATTTATATTATTTTATTTATTTTATTCATAATGTTTAGGCCCAAGAGTTCGTAAAAGTTGTTGGAATCAAGTACGAGATCAAACCGCCGCGATTGTGTTGTTTGAAATTAGCTCAGACAGACGAAGATGGCCATTTAACGGGCAAATCATTCACGATAAAGTATCATGACATTCCGGATGTGCTGGACTTTCTTGTACTGCGTCAGACTTTTGATAATGCCCTAGATCGAAGTTGGTCTGAAGGTAACAGATTCAGGTGCATGATCGACGATGGTTGGTGGACAGGACAGATTATATCTGTGCAACCGCTTTCCGAAGATTTTCCGGATTCCTATTTCATGTGCTTTACTATTAGATGGGACAACGGTGAAAGCGAATTCATGAGTCCTTGGGATCTCGAACCTATTGATGAGCAACGTTAGTGATATTGGAAAACTGATTTTTTGTTTGATGTCGTACATTATAAACAATTAAAACACTATTAATTTTTACAGGAATGCCAAATGAGGTGGGCGGTGCTGTGCCCGTGCTGCCCGAGGAGATTCAGGAGACACTTTATCAACCTCAACCTGAAGAATGGCCAATGGGAGATCGAGATGCCGCTTGTCGGCGTATTATACGCGGTCTAGACCAGGTGATGACATTATCGATAGCCGAACCATTTATTGCACCGGTTGATCTCAATGTCTATCCAGCCTATGCTTATGTAGTTGAGTATCCTATTGACTTGTCTACGATAAAAGCTCGTTTTGAGAATCGCTTTTATCGTCGAATCACATCGGCTCAGTTTGATGTCAGATATTTAGCGACGAATGCTGAAAAGTTTAATGAACCTCATAGTCAAATCGTTAAACAGGCAAGATTAGTAACGGATATTTGTCTTAAAATTATCAAGTAAGTTCAGCAGATTGTTAAAATGTTTAAGATTATGCAGTTAAAACTTGGTTGTAAGTTGTGTAATCGTAAATACTTTCCTTTGTTTTCAGAGATGTTACTGATCACGACATCACAGCTTTATATCACGAATTAGCTGATGCTTATCAGTCTTCGGAATCAGAAGTTGACGTAGAAGAGGATGATATTAACATGCCATCTACAAGCACGCAAAGGCCTACCAGATCTGCGCCCAGCCGGCGTCCAAAAACTGCTAAGGTTCATAAAGATTGGAGAATAGCTTGTCGACAACTGCTGGAAACTTTGTGGCAGTGTCAAGATTCTATTCCATTCAGAGAACCCGTGGATCGTTTAGAGCACCCTGATTACCATCAAGTCATAGATACGCCAATGGATCTGCGAACAGTGAAAGAAGATCTTTTGGGCGGAAATTATGAGTCTCCTAGTGAATTTGCCAAAGATATGAAATTAATATTTACGAATAGTAGGAGTTTTAATACAAATACGCGTTCAAAGGTACTTAATACATCGAATTTAAAAATGTTATAACATTATAGCGATAGAACCATAATAGTGATAGTGTAAATATTATTTTTCAGATATATTCTATGACGGTGCGATTATCGGCGATGTTCGAAGAATATATGCGCAAAATTATGAACAATTGGAAATCTGCTAATCGGCGTAAAACTAATTTAGAGTCAAACAAGAGCAAAAAGGGGTCTCCTACTAAAAGTCAACTATCAAATGGAGTTTCTAAAAAAAGTAAGGAGAATCGAATTCATTGAATACTGTTTACAAATATTGCGTATTTAGTTTAAACAAAATCTGTGGTTATAGGTCCTACCAAAAGAAAAGCAGTTAGTAGTGAAGATGATGACGATGATGACGAAACTGACGATAATGAAGATCCTCCTATGGAACATGATGAAGATGACGAAGAAGACGATGAAGTTGAACATTCTGAAGATTCGACTCCTGCCAAAAGGCCAGTGAGACGCATCATAAATCTTGATGAACCAGGTAAAATAACGAAATATTTTCGTAAAAATGATTTTTTCTTTGAACAAAGTTTACTGATAGTATAATATATTTTTAACAGGACCATCTCATCTAACGAACGGTCATTCGAAGCGTTCTGCCGTCAAATCCTCCCGGCCTGCTCTTCGTCCACGCGATGCATTATCCAAAGGAAAGTTCTTGCACATAAATTCCGACAATGAAGACGATAGCGACAATACGAATCCTCCTACACCTAGCGCGAGTGAGTCGAGTGACGATAGTAGTCCTAAAGCTAAGCGTCGTAGGCGTGTACGTAAATCGACATCTGCGATAACTAATGGCTCAGTGGACAGCGATTCAGATGACGTGTACCAGCCTAGCGCTAAGGGCAAACAGTCGCGAAATCATAGGGCAAAAAACAGCGGTAGAGTCTTGACAAGGCCTACAAGAACTCCGGAGAAGCGATATATCGTGGACGATGAAGACGATGAAGACGAGGAAGACGAGGTTGAAAACAATGTAGATAGTCGTCTTACAACAAGGAGTAGCAGTAGGCGGCAAAGGAGAGTTCCTCTTCGGAATCAAATAGAAGATTCCAGTAATGAAGAAGAGGAAGAGGCCGAGGACGAGGAGGAGGAGGAGGAGGAGGAAGAGGAAGAGGAAGAAAACGCTGAAGTGGACAATGGAACTGTTCAATTTCAAGAGAACGATGAAGAAGAAGATGAGCAAGTCGACGTTCAACTAGAAGTTGATGAAGAACAAGAAGACGAAGAGGATGAAGAAGAGGAAGAAGTCGAGGATGGTATTGAACACAATGAAGATGAAGACGAAGACGAAATTGACGAGGACGACGATGATTCGATAGAAAATAACCAATCCCTCGGTAATTTCGATCATGCGCGATCGAAGCGTCAAGTACGGCGGGCACGAATTGCGCTGGACTCTGAGAGCAGCGGTGGAGCTAACTCCAAGCAACAGCAATATCATCACCTTCGGCGTTCAGCTACTAAAAGAATGCGCTATACTGAAAACTCTAACTCGGAAGACGACGATGACGACGATGATTATGAAGATGAGAACAGCCGAAATTCCAGAGGTCTTAATAAAAGACGGCGCGTAGCGAAAAGACCGTTCTATGGAGAGACTAGTGACGAAGAAACTTCCAGTCAGCCAGGTCTGTCAAATGGCAGCCGGGATTCGGGATCCAAACCTGTGGGTATCAGCATCAGCAGCCGGGGTCGTGTCAGGAAAATGACGGCCAAAGCTATGTCAGCTTTGAGGTAGACCAGAGTTTGCACAAGAAGTTTTTCTTGTGTGAAATCATGATAATTAATATCGAACTGCAAAATAAAAATATTCGATTTCGTAAGATTATTATTAGTTTTCAAATTTCGAGCGGGCAACTTACCTGTTTTGAGTTACTGACGAACTATGTAATTTAGGAAAATCTTTTTTTCATTGATTTGTCTTATTTGTTTATATTAAAAATGTATTCACAGCTACTGATGACAACATAATTGGTAGTTTACATTTGTATGAAAACATAGCCAATTAACGAGTCATAATATTACGAGTCATATTAACTTCATATATGGGATCTTGTATGATTCTATTAAGATCACTAAGAAGAATTGAAAGTTTCAAGAGTTGTACATATTAACACACATCAGTGTGATTTTGATTCGTCACATAAAGGCCTTTTTCATGTTTATAGTATATAAGCTAACCAGAGCGTGAATTTTTGATTTCAAATATTGAATTGTTTTTCAATTCTTAGTGTTTGTACTTACAGTCATTGCCACTTTGTACACGGAAGATAATTTAGTAGTTTACATTGTAGTACAATTATAATGTAATACGCAACAGGATAACATTTTTCAAGTGTTAAGGTGGTCCTTGTCGTCAAGTCAGAGTTAAAGAATGAAAAACTTTTTTAATGTGAAGTTAATGAAAGCATCTATGTAAATTCACAACTAAAAATCAGGGTGTGAGAAAGCGTGTAAAAATAGTTTTCTCTGTAAAAATAATTACGAAGCTTGTAAATATAGACTTAATTAAGATTAATATTAAAATCGTAGTAGCTAGAAAAAAATAAATTAATAAAAACGCAAGGATTATAACGAAGAAGTGGATACTTTTGATGGAGTGCTATTTTAATGCATTATGAAGATAACTTTTTTAAGCCGTGCATTTTTTGAGAGTGACTTCCTTCTACCTTTTTTATTTCCACCTAAAGAAGGATTTACAGAAACGACACAACTTGTATATGAACAGTAAACATTTATTTGAAATCTGTTCTCTTTAGTATATAATAATTTATTCTTGCCGAAGAAATGTGGGTGAATTTAAAATTAACATACTATTCTTTTGTGATGAGTGGAAACTCATTTTACGAATTTTGCTTTAACTACATGATATCTCAAGCTATTTATTCACAAACAATTAAACAAGTAATTTTTTTAGCGTCAAACAGGGCAGTGCCTTTGAATCGTCATTCAAAATGTAATATTTTACATGCGCTAAAAATTATAAAATAATAAAATAAAATAAAAAATACCATTGTTATTTAAAACTGATATAAATTGGTTTATCAATGCAATATGCGTGTAATTTTCTCTTACATTTTTTCAATCATTTTAAAATATGAACGATGTGTTTAAACGAAAATTATAAAAAAAAAATATAGATATGGGAAGTATATCGAGGTCTGGGCAATTAACGAACGTCTCGACTGTTTTAAGCCATTGTGATATTAGCTTAAGGATAATAATGATTATTATATAAAAATTGCAAAAAAAAACTCGCGGATTGAGCAACGATTATTTTTTCAATGATTGATATTGTAACAATAATAGAATTAATTAAATATAAATGGATCTAACTAAGCAGGATTGTATTGACTTACAAATGACATACTATAAACATCAACCGATTTTTCTTTATTTCGATTCCGATGTTCACAAGCTCGATTAAGTATAGTTTTATAAGAATAATGTACAAGTAAGCTAATTATCGAACCTCTAGAGTCTATATTGTTCAACACTAATTCGATAATAAGGCGTGCAGTTTAATTAAACTAGACTTAAATTAAGGCGTAAGTGTACTTTGTTATGTAAAGTGTAAACCTTTTGTATCGCTATAATTATATAAATAAACACGTATAAGATTGTTTTAAAAAGACTTTCTAAAGCTTATAATTTTGTTTTCTCTTTCCGCAGTCCATTCCAAATAACGATTCAATCTTATCCTTAATTAATTGCTTATTGCAATACATTCAATAAGAAAATCACTAGCCTTGTGGAGACCATATTTATGATATAGGTATGTTGGGTCAGCTGCCTTGATGGTTACCATCTGGGATTGAGACTACTACCCGATAGGAAGAAAATAAGTACCATTTGTATATTTTTTTATCTTATTTTTTTTACCTTGGATCCTTGAAAGGCTGAAAACTTTCTCCTGTAACACGTGTGAACCACATGCACTAGCGCCTATACAGTTGTAGTTGTCCGCTTCAAAAGCTTCAAATATCTATAGGTATTACAGATATAGGCGCCTCGAGACTGTCAGTCACAACTGGACCTCTGGAGTAAGAACATCTCATATTGACGCATTTGGATGTGTTATTATTGTTTTCATAAAGTGCAGTGCAGTCCTTAGATGCAGGAAGATTTGTGCGTATAGAGTTTCGACGTGGCAGATTTGGGATTGGACTTAATTCTGGGTAGTACATGTTCTAAAAGAATCTTGTGTATGTATAAGGACACATGTACCGAACGTATATAAATAGAACGGTCTGATATACTTAAGAATTTTAGAACCGGCGGCTTTTGTTGTGACGTTACAAGTGTTTATTTTATTCGAATGAAGATGTAAGTAATAATAATTAGCTGTATCTCAGGTTATATTAGTTTTTTGGCGCGTGAATATACGTTTAAACAAATATATGGTTTGTATTTATTTATGGGTGACGTAAATACTTATCGTAAGAAGTATTATTATGAAGAGAATATCTGCGATTTTTTGTTATCTATTGCCATTTGGAATGATTATGAAATAAGTTATGAAATAAAAGTTTATTGTTTTTAAAAAACAGTTTTTATTTATGAATTGATCAATACTATTTTTGCTTACTTATTATACTAAGTTTAAAGAAAAACATTATTTTGGCAGAAATACACAATGGCTGACACACCAAAACATAAGTACAGAACAAGGGCAGTGCACGATCAACAGGTATTTTTTAAACTTCAAGTAATCAGAAGTAAACTATTGTTTTTTGTACAAAATACGTATAATAATAAGATTTTATTTGATACAGAATGTTGTAAATGGCAGGATCGTGTACAATGATTTAGATTCTTCTGATTTGAGTAGTGATTATTCAGATTTTGCAGAGCATCCAAAAGAGAATAGAAAAAAACATTTTTATTATAGATCTGTTAACAAAAGAAGAAAACACATAAAACAAGTAAGAAAGTAAAACTGTCAATTTTTCTGCATTACAAATCAAAATTTAATGAATTTTTTTTCCTCAGACTATTGCAACATGCGATAATCCTGAAATTCAGTATCCATCAAAGTGGCTTAGTCAAACAGTTGCTACAAAGTTACCATATTATCCACAAATAGGTGACACTGTGGTATACTTTCATCAAGGACACGAAAGATATTTGGAAGCTATAAAACAGCAATGTAATTATGTAATTTCTCTGCCACAATCATCGAGAATCAAGTCAAGCATAAAAGTGAATACTTTTTTCAGTACTTTATTATGAAATGGCAAACCAACCAATTTCTGCATACGTGATTTAAAATTATCATAATTTTAGGCTCAACATTACTGCAAAGTTACTGGTATGAAGTTTCAAAATCTTCCTCCACAAATTTGTTCCATCAAATTATCAATATTAGATGATGATGGACATCTCACTGGTGAAGCTTTTACAGTGAACTACCATTATTTACCTCAATTGCATGATTTCATTGTTTTAAAGCAAGTGTTTGACGAGGCACTTAAAAAAAAATTCTCAATTGGCATGAGAATTTGTTGTAGCAAGATCATCAAGAATCAAAATGTCTGGTGCATTGGAACTATAGAAAGCATTGAACCAATCGATGTGAAATTTTCATATTCGCATTTCATGTGCTGCCGAGTCAAATGGGACAATGGAGATTCTGATATACTCAGTCCATGGGACCTTGAGCCATTCAATAATCAAAGTAATATATATACACACATAAATATACTTCCAATGGCATAATACATTTTTTTTTCAGATTTTTCAAGTGTACCAGAAATTGTAGTACCTGAACAGCAATTTGTCTACCAACCAGAGCCGGATGAGTGGCCTTTACAAGATCAAGATCTAGTCTGTCGACGCATGATTAAATATTTAGATGAATTGATTTTTTTACAAATTGCAGAGAATTTCATCAGACCGGTCGATATCGATATCTATCCCGACTACGCAAAGGTCGTAGCTTACCCCATCGATCTGTTTATAATTAAAGCACGTTTGGAAAATAGGTTTTATCGACGCATCACTGCGTTAAAATTCGACTTAAGGTACCTGCTAAAGAATGCAGAAATATTTAATGAGCCGAACAGCCAAATCATTAAACAGGCTAAAATCCTTACAGATATTTGCCTTGATATCATTAAGTGCGTTGAATTAATTCTAAATAATTATGTTAATATTTATTACATTTATTTAATACGCATTGGATAATGTAATATTTTGAATCTTATAGGGACATTGATAAGGAGCTTGAAATTAAAGAACTGTATGACAAAACTTTAAAATCTTACATTGCGTCCGATTCGCATATGGAAATTGAAAACGTTACTAATAAACCGAGTACATCTGTAGCTTCTTCTCCAAAGAAAAGAACAAACAATGACCGTCAGATTGATGTATTTGCCAGTATACCATCGAGAAGTTTGCAAATATCTCCAAAACGCCAACCGATTCGAAAAACAGCTGTTTTTCCAAAAAATGTTACTGGTGATTGGAAAAAGGATTGTAGAAATCTTCTCAAAGTTATATGGGACAATGAGGATTCAATTCCTTTTAGGTACTCATTTGATTTTTCGCGCACTTTTTTATACTTATGTAAAGATATAATTATGTATATGTTTTACAGATATCCTGTAGACCCAATAGACTATCCAGATTATGAGCGGATTGTATCTATTCAGATGTGTCTGCAGTGGGTGAATAATTCTTTGGAATTTGAGGAGTACAAAAGTCCCAAAAGTTTTGAAAAAGACATGAAAATGATATTTTCCAATAGTAGGCTGTATAATACAGATAAAAATGCTGAAGTATACACTTTGAATTTTTAAAAATTTAGTTTTCGACGTCGTGAATATATTTATGATCTGTTCTTTGTTGCAGATCTATAAAATGACTACTAGATTATCGTATTTATTTGAATCTTTTATGGAATCTATTTTGGCGCGATGGGCTGACAAAAGAAATCACAAACAAAATAAAAAATCTGGTAAGGAGGTTTTTAATATTTAAAAATGGTACCTCAATTCTTTGTCGTTGTTTAATGTTCACTTTATTATTGATCCTTTGAAATAAGAAGTTAAAGGTAACAATGCTAGAACTCGAATGATGGACGAAGAAGAAGAAGACTCTTCATCGAGTGACAACGACGAAGACGATAAAAATTATGATTCAGATTATATACCCGAGACTCAGTCGACAATGGAAAGTGAAGATCTTACACATATTACAGAAAATATGAGCCAAATTTCGACGGCAGAATCGAATGCGCTATCAGTTGAAGTATACAATTCTAACCCTCGTACGAATTCTTCGGCTTTGGTAGAAAATGTCACGAACTTCAACGATGCTGAAGATGGTAGGTTTTTCTTCTTAACAATATACACAAAAGGTTGTTAGATTTCCTTGGGTTAAAATCATTATTTTTTAATTTACATAGATACACATGCAAGAAACGGACATAATTGGGAAGAAGGCTGGACGCAAGTATTAGCGCAAACCCCTGTTTTGGACAAGAACTTCTACGAAAAATAATTACTTATACGTAATTAATTGAAATTCAAAAAGTGTCGCTAAACTATAAGTTTATATGAGGTACTATATTTAGTAGCATCACAAAAAGAATGTTTTCTTTTGCAATACCAGGTAAAATCATATAGATAACACAATATACCTATTTTCTAAAATAATGTTACGTTTTTTTAAAAAAGCTTGCACATATAAATATTATTACTGTTATTATTTCGTATTGTATTAGAATATCCATAGATCAGCACTTTTGTGTTTACTTTATACCATAAGGATTTTCTTTTACTATACCTTAAGTGCACGTTAAATCATACAAAAATCAAAATAGTATACTACATAACTAGTGTTTAAACAATGTGACCTTAATAATGAAATATATATTTATTTTATATATATTTTTAAAACTATCAATCTGATTTTATTCTAGTATTTTACCTTACTCAAACCATGCCTTATAAAACTTATTCCAACTATAAACAATACCTTATCTCGATATTATATATCTCGGTGATAAAAAAACTAAACATTTTATCATGAGCAACTGCAAAGATAATAAAGCTAATACGTATAGAAGATATTGTGCAAAAAATGTCTCTACTAGATCATAAATCTATTTTACCTTTTTTCTGCCAGTATACCAGCTACGCATATATGAAGTACCCCGAACGTTTCTATAAGTTTTGGAATTGCATATAATAGTTCGCGAACTACATAATTATGTTTCAGGAGTGTGTACTCTATACACGCACATAGCGATATTAGGTCCTGTTAAAAAAGTACTTTACTTTATAAGTACGAGTGTGAGCGTATCAAAAATAATCGCGGAACTGACGGAGATAAGACGCATATGTCCAGTAAAGTCGTCAGATGCCGATGCCGTAGTTCAGTCGAAGTTCGCACTTTAAACTGTGCACGTCGTTAAATCTTTAACAAGTGCAATTTCAAAGGTGTACAGATATTATTATATAATATGGCCGAGAGTGAATCTGCGGTAAGCGGCACTTGGTCTAAAATAAGACGATTTTTTTTATTAACATAATTATTTATTATAATACTAAGATAACATTATTCTTTTTGTTTAATTCTTTCTGTGTCGTGTAGCATCTTAAACTGTTAAAAGTTATCGCATAAAAAGGTACCAAAAATTACAACATCAAAGTCTAGCACTATATGATTTCAGAATTTAGAAAATGAAGAATGGCTTTGCTGCGTGACACCTTTGAAAACGACGTACTTTCCACAATTGGGAGACCACGTCGTGTATTTGAAACAGGCGCACCAAGAGTATTTGGAAGAAGTGAAAAAACGGAAGTTGTACGAATTCGACCAGTCTGATGAGCATTGGATTAGAACCCTCGATGTAAATATTTCAAACTTTTTGCACTTTTCGAAAATTCAAATAAAAAAACGTAATTTTATTATAAACACAAAGTAAGGTTAACGTGTACGTGAAAGTAGTGGAGATCACATACGTAATGCAGCCGTTACGCCTCTGCTGCCTGAAGCTTGAGCTGAGTGACAAGAGGAGTTTTACCGTCAAGTATCGCAACCTGGACAGAGTTTCCGATTTCTTGGTTCTTAGTCAGATTTTCGATGATTCACTCAATAAAAAATGGCGAGCGGGCCACAGACTTCGCCGTTTGATTGGTAAAGTCTGGTTCTACGGTCGAGTCGTAGCTGTGCAAGATTACAATCATCTGCGTTATCCCCGTTCGAAGTTCAAGCGGCTGCGTGTTGAGTGGGATAATAACAAAGGATTAGAGGAGGTCAGCCCTTGGGAAGTGGAACCAGTTGATCAGACGGATCGTTGCACGAACTGTAAATTGGGTTTTAGTGGTGAGTTGCAGCTGATCTTCATTTTTATCGAATAAAATAACGATATCCAATAACGATTTTTCAGAGCACGATCGGAAGCTCCAATATGCACCACCAGAAAAAATTGGCAAACTGATGTATCGTCCTAAACCTAATGAGTGGCCACAAGACGGTAGAGAATCTGCTTGTCGCCGATTTCTGGGTGGCCTCGATAACATTATGAAACTGCCTACAGCTAAGCCGTTCCTCAACCTCAATGTTGACCTGTCGTACTTATCTATAGCAAAGTACCCGGTAGATTTGCAAACGATTTATGATCGCCTGAGAAATCTTTTTTACCGTCGCGTCGATGCGATACGATTCGACGTCGAAATGTTGGCTAATAATATCAAGGAGCTTGAAGAACACCCAGTAGTGATAGATAGCTTTTCCTCGGAAAACAATATATTCGTCAATTGCAAAAAGGTTACCGAGGATTTGTTTAAAATTATTGTGTAAGTCATTGATGCAGCTTAGCATTAGGAGTATGGCATGTTCTTTTCTTTTTAATAATATCAATTGTGTATAACCAACAGAGATCCAAGTGCGAATGGAGCAAGTCAGTCACAAACTTCATTATCTGAAGGTAAAAATACATGAGTATAAAACAATATATATAAATTTTTTTTTTCAAAATTTATTTTTGCGTTGGATCATTCAAAAGGTGCTGCCGAAAGAGAGTCCAATAAAAGAGTTGCCGATGCTAATGAATCCGATGATAACTTTAGTTCAGCAGAGACTATTACCGACCATTCAAGAAAAAGAAGAAAGGTGTATGTTAATAGAGGAGGCAAATACAAATTTTTATGTAAAATAAATATTTTAAACTTCTGCAAACAATGAAGTTTATCTATATTATAGGGATAAAAGAAAAATAAACGTGTATATCTAATGGTTATTTTAACAATATAGGACCACCTCCAATAATTATTCGCCGAACAAAAACTTATGCTGGAAGAGGCAAGAAGAAGAAGCAATCCCAAAACTGCGAAGAGATTTTAATTGGCAGAGGTAGAAGGTTAATTTTGTGTGTCGTAGATGATTATGAGGATAAAAGCGAGAAAGGTGACGAAGACGACGATAGTGACGATGACGAGGTTGACAAGGATAGTGCGCCGGAAGAAGATGAGAATGATGAAGAGAATGAAATTATAACGAATGATAAAGATGCACATTCTGAAGATCCTATTCGCGCAAAAATGCCAGTAAGGCCTGTAACAAATACTGACTTACCAGGTATTTACGCAATAGTGTCCATAATTATGGTTCAAAGATTTTGTAGTTTCGGAAATAGTTTACTAATATTTCACAATATGTTGTTAACAGGCCCGTCTAATTTAGAAGATGGGGAAATATCGATAGTGTATCACGGGACTCCTTCAAAAAATGTAAAAGCTTCCGAATCGCGACAATGAATACACAGTACAAAACTATTTTTATCCCAGTACATCGATCTATATTTCCAGGACATCACTATATGAAGCCATCATTTTACCGGACCAATAATTCTCTAGTACTGAATTTTATATCGAAATGGGTATAATAGAGAAAAAGCTGATAAAAGGGAGAACGACGCTTAAATCACTCGTATTACATTAAATATATAATTTATTGTTAAAATTATTGAATGATTTTTTTTTAATGTTATAACTCTTTAAAGAGAAATTGTATATTTCAATTGAATTTATCGAATAACTATTCCCCTGTACCCTCGACGACGGCAGACTTACACAGCCGCAACATCGCTTTGCACGAAACGAAATATTTCAACCGGCAATTTGTTGTATTACTGTTTTTATATATTTGCAATATACTTTATAATAAACCGCTTAAGTTTCACATCTATCTAATACGCAGCTTGGACTTAACACTTGACCAATTAAAATGTTACCAGTTGTAATCACGATAAGATAAAACAAATGGCGGGGACAGTCCAGCAGTAGAGTGCGTATAAATAATGCAGCAGTCGGCTTTAGGATACCCGTCGATCATCAGCCACCGATTCTGAACTGGTCATTTATTTGGAATCAAAAGTTTTGACAGGGTAATAGGTATATTTGGTATAATTTTCTTCGCTTTTATCGTAGTGCAGAATTTCTGGATTGTTGGCGAAGTAGAAGTTTCATAAGGCTGTATCAGTAGTCAGTATAGTTTATAAGTTTTTGGGTGTCGATACTCTATTGAACACTGCTTAACGTTTACACAAACCTAATTCTTTGATTAATTTATTTTTTATTCAAAATTTTAGCGAATAATTTAATGAATTTTTTATACGTTATATGCAGAACAACAGTATAAATATATAGAATAAAATATGGCATCAACTTGTGAGGACAGTTTCGGTACAAGCGATATTAAATTAATTAAAGATATCGTACAGACGACCAAAGTGGACTTGTACAAATTCGCATTAGATACTCAACACAAACTAGATAATATTATGGAATTGGTTGAAACTGGTATTAGCAATACTGCAGGTAATGTTCTTTCATTTAACGATTTTTGTAAACATATAACGTAGATTTTTATATTAAATTAGTCATTCATTATCTAGTTGTTCATCGAGAGGTACAAACACAGCAAAACGAAGATGAGGACCTGCCCCCATTGAAAAGAAAAATTTCAATGAGACAAGCTCGAATTCAATCAAAGATGCAGGAACTAGCAAAGAAGTTACAATCGTCGATGAAATCTCGTATAAATATAACAGTAGTTATTCTACTCGGATTGCAGGATTAGAGCTTGTAGGCGAAAGCAAAGGAAATCATACTCGGAGTGATGATTCAAATGATATTCACGTAAATCTAGAGTTAAACGCTACTCGTGGTCGTTTTAGTGAAGTAGAGAATAATGTTTTGCCTAAATGTTCACCATTAAACGATTTGTCTATAGATTCATTTTTATTCGTTTTAAGCCAGAGGTCGGGTTTCGTCACCCAAAGTGTTCATTATTTAATCGCTATAAAGTATGTAGAACAGATTAAAAAGAAAAGTATACAAATTATTGGCGGAAATTGTACTCAACATTGGCGCTGCGTGCATTTCAATGGCAGTGATCGAATTCGAATATATGATAGTTTATATTCAAACTTTGAACTTTCCAGCGAAGAAAGAGAATATTTAAAAAAACGTTTTCCTACCACAAAATCGTTCCACCATGAAAAGATGTGTACTGTTCAACCAGATTTGACAAGTTGTGGAGTCTATGCAGCAGCTTTTGCAACTGATATAGCTTTAGGAAGAGATCCTTCAAAAATTAAATATTCTCTTAACGTAATTAATATGAGAAAGCATTTTTTGAAGATTGTAGGTTCCCAACAATTGTCCCAGTTTCCTACGGATCCGTGAACTATAGAATATTTATATATGTTTTGCATTATAGACTAAACAAACACATTATCAAATGAAAATTTTCCTTAGGTGTGTATTAAAAAAATACATAAGTGCAATGTACTATGAAGTATTGTACGACTTTTTTTGCAAGATATTTTGCATATTTGTAAATGTCTTTCATTGTCTGTTTATCCGTCCCGATATTTTACGTCTGAATCTGAGAATGAAACAAAAAAAATTTTTTTGCGCAAAATGTTTTCTTTGAAAATAAATTATTTTATTTATATAGTCTACGTAGGTTTCGCTATAGTAGATATCTTGTGCCTGGATCAAAAAATCAATATTATATCGAGAAAAAGGTATATTATAGTGCAGATAAACGGTGCGAAAAATTATACACTCAATCCAGAAGGTGTGTTATCGATGTAAGATAAACGATAATTAAAATTCAGTATACTAGTATATTTGTGACTCAGTTGCAGGACTTCATATTATATATTATATATTGTCTAGTAATTGACACTGCTGCTTCAGGGCACCGGATGATCAGCCATGATTTTGGAACCCAATCGCGAGTACAAAGTTTGATTGTTTCCGGTATACTGTATACATAGTGTTGCTGAGTTATTAGTGAGTTAGAAAAGTATTTTTTTCCATGTATGCAGGTTACTATAATTAGTATAAATACTTCACTTATAAAGATTAATAATAATAAATCTATAGTTTCTGTCAGTTGCTTCTCCATTCGCATATAATTCATATTTTACTCATCTGTATATACAATAAACATAATTTAAAAAACTTCGATTTCTTACACTCGCACTTCTTATCTGCAAATATCATGTAAAAAACAAAGCTTATTGAAGAGCATATTTTTGAAGCCGTATACATAAAATATCGAAACAGAACGGTATTCAATTTTTATTTCTCACTGGGACACTTTTCCTTATAATAATTCACTTGTTTGTGTTGTAGTAAAATAGATAGGATTAATATTTAGAAAATATAACATGGCATTAGTTTATAACAAGGATAAAGCTGAGTTTATTAAGAAAACGATACAAGAGCTCAAAATCGACTTGCACAAATTCGTATCTGAAAATAATAAAAAACTAGATTCACTCTTGCATCATTTTGAAGCGACTTTAAGGCGAACTACGGGTAATAAATATTTTCTTTGTCTCATTTGTGATTATCTAAATATATGTATTTTTTTTTTCAATATTATTATATTTATTTGCTTATTATCAATAGTCAATCGAGAAGTTCAAACGGAACAGAATGAAGAACAAGAATTGCCTCCATCGCTGAAAAGCAATATTTTATCAAAACAATGTGACAGTAAAAATGATTCGGTAAGTTAATTTACGAGAAAAAAGATTGATTACTTTGAAGATAAGATTTTTTCTCGTACACATTTTCAGAATACAGCGGAACAAGAAGTAGTTGACAAACAAAAAGAACAGGTGGAACACAGTACTGACACATCAGATACAGGCTCTAGTAACAGTGATAACAACGAAGATGTTAGTTCTAAAGATAGCGAAAACATCATCAGCAACGATAATGACAGCGAATATATCGTCGACGAACTGATTTCAAGCAATGAAGATGTTAGTTCTGATTCTGAAGATAGCGAAGACAGCAGCAGCGATGGTAGCAAAGATTCCGTAAGGAAATTGTTTAATAATACACCTATAATATAAAATTTTTGAATTGCATCCTCATATTAATTGTACGTGTGTTTTGCTTCAGACGTCCGCCGATCGAGAATGGCTTTGTACTGTTATTCAGCCTACACCATATTACGTTCCCCAACTGGGGGACGAAATGGTATACATTAAGCAATACCATGAGACCTTCTTAAAATTCGTCAACTCGATGAAGTTGTACAAAATCCGCAAATCCGACATGCCTTGGACCAAATTCAATCTCAAAGTATGGTTATAGCATACCTATATTGTTCGATGAAAAAATATTAAAATCATAATGATTTCAGGCTTACGAGTTTGCAAAAGTGAATGAGATGTCGTTTAAGAAGAAGAATCATACTCGAATCTGTTGTCTGGGGCTCGAGCTAACCAACGAAGCCGGTGAAAAGACAGGCAAATACTTCAAAGTGGAGTATCACTATATCAAGGACAATCCGCAGAATTTTCTCATTCTTCGTCAACATTTCGATATGTCCCTGGGAAAAAATTGGAAGGTCGGCAAAAGGTTTCCTATAATGATCGGTGATGCGTCGGATTTTGCCAAGATTTTGGAGGTGCAAACTAATGAGGAATTACAACATTTTCCCCATTCGATGTCCAATCTGCTAATTGAGACCGACAAAGGATCGCAATACAACGTCAGTCTGGGATGTAATGATTTTTGCAAATTACCCTATCGACCCAGACTAGATGAATGGCACCAAGACGGTAGGACAGCTGTATGTCGCAGGGTTCTACGTGACATCGATACAATCATGAAAGCTCACGCGGAATTTTTTGCTGAACTGGGAAAGTATTCCTTTCGCGCCTACAAAGCTGAATATCCCATCGATTTCTGGATTATTAGGGCTCGTCTTGAAAAATTGTTCTACCGACGCGTCGATGCTTTAAAGTTCGATATTCAATATTTTTCCAAAAATTTTAAAGCCCAACGTATCGAGAATGAATTATTCAAGAGTATTGAGTAAGTAGAAATGATTTTTGAAACAAAAGATATAAGAAATCACTTTATCATAGTATTTTCACTGTTTAGATTATTCAAATCATTTATTGTATTGTTTATCCGCAAAACTTCATTTAATACCACAATTTAATCGTAATCTGTTAAATTTTACTTTGTTCGTTTTAATATTTTAAGAAAATATTGTCTATTCCTTTTTGAAATTCCAATATTCTCAGGAATGCCATCGCTAACAAACATGTCGATATTGATACTTTTGATATCAAAATGGAATATTTTGACTTCAAGTTTCCTGTTGAAGAAGAACAAAGAATTGAGGTCGCTTCAAAAAATGAAGAGTATTTGAAAGGTCCTTTTGCTTTAAATTCCAACGAACAAGGTATCAAATTTTGATTAAATACTTTCAATGCTTATTTTTGTTTCAAATTTACAATAATGCGTTCGTCTTACGGTGTGTGATGCTAATATATTTTAGCCAATAATCATAATCATATCAATGCAATGATTAACGACACGAATGGAAAAGATTCGGTTTCTAAAAATAAGGAAGATTCTGATGTCGATAATATTAAAAAAAATAAGAATAATGTAGATGCCAGGGAAAATAATAAAAATAAATCGTCTGTGAAGATAGACAAATTACCCAAGCGCTCGCCGAAAAAGAATTTGAAAATACGCCAAAAATCATGGTTTGGACATTGTAAACGGATATTAAGTTCATTATGTAAAGATGAAGATTCCATAGCATTTAGGCAACCTGTAGACGAAAAAGAATTTACGGATTATAGAAAATATGTAAGCTCGCCAATGGACCTACGAACTGTGAAAGAAGAACTTATGGCAGAAAATTACAGTAGCCAAACTGCATTTGCCAAGGATGTAAGGCTGATATTTACAAATAGCAGATCTTACAATACGGATGAAAATTCAGATGTATGTTACCGTATTCAAATTATATCGAATGCTCTAGGTAATATAACAAAACAATGTTTTAATTTTTAAATGGTTTTATAGATATACCATATGACGACACGATTATCAGCCAAGTTTGAAGGACTTATGCATAAATATTTCGTTAAATCATCTAATGAAAATGCAAAGAAAAGTATGGATTTAGTTAAAATATTTAAAATCCCTCACTATTAGGATCTACATTCCTATGAGCACATAACGGTTAAATAACGTTATAAAAACGAGTTTAAAAAAAAAACAAAAAAAAAGTATTTTTCCAAAAGTAAAAACACGTTAAAAAATTGTCAAAAAAACGTTGTATCTGTCCGTAAATTTTGATTTTGATGATTTTAAAATTATTAAAAGTATAATTATTCCAATGAAGCTTTTATTAACATTTATTTGCTACTAACAATTATAACTTATTACACGGACATGTTCAAACACATATAATATACTCTTTTCTCTTATATAGTAACTTAAGCTCTAATTTGACCGCTTGCGGGTAAAAGTACCTACGACGTCTAGCGGTAGAACTACATTTTAAACCAATAAACGTTATTTAAACATTTTTTAAACGTCCAACATTCACTGCTTCATTAACATTGTTAAAAAAGTTTATCAGAACGCTTTATAAACGTATTATAAACGTTTTTTATTTTTGAGCAATTTATTCACGTTTTTAACTTTTTAAAAAACACGTTTTTTCGTTTTTTAGATTCACCCAAAAAGAGGCGACTCAGTATCAGTGACGGCAGTGACTGACGTAGTAATGACATTTCAAACAATAAACCGTCTGCCAACGAAAAAAAACCACTTAGGTATATTATCAAACTATATTAAAACATTATGTATGAATTTTTATTGCAAACATTGACCTACCTATTTCAATATTTATGCATTATAGATATGATAATTATATCTCTCAGAAAAGTTTGAAAATTTATCTAATAGTTATATTCACACAAAATTATTGTCATATTATAAAAAAATATTTTGTTCTGATTTAATGCACTAGCGAGTTCGTCAGGATAATGTCAATCTTTTGAAGGATTTCGCATGCCGCCAGATTTATTATCGAAACATCAAGAGTTATTATTGAAACATTACAACTTTTATGTCACGTTGAAGACTGCTTTCGTCAGTTATCAAAAATTACAATAATACAGCGAGAGTTTGTTGGTAGAAAAGAAATAAAATAAAATGTTGTTGAGAACAAAAAATATCAGAAAGTATTTTTATAATTAATTAAACAATTTTAATTTTTCGTAATTTAAAAAAAAGTAAAAGGATATTTACGCATTGCACATAATAATAATATATATTATGACATTTATATAATATTTTATACTGTAATCAAAAAAAAGATATAAACAATAAATAAATATGCATTGACAAGAAAAGAGAGATTTGAGTAATTCTAACCTATTATATTTCCAGCAGTCCAGCTTCGACCGTCATGCGTTTACGTATTTAAAACTGGCGCCAAACGATTCCGCGTGGATTTGCGTCTTTGGCGCTGCCATCGCTTCTTCTGGACTCTTCTGCATGGTCGCCGAGAAGAGCGTCGCGTCGTGGTGGTCGCATCGCCCCGCCCCGCAGTTCCATGACAGTTTGTCTTCTACCTACGCCGTAGCAACATCGCTGTCGCTGATAAGTTGTGAGTTGTGGTTGTGATCACAGTGGTTTTCGATTTTCATCACTAATTGAGACCTATAAATATTACGTATATAACGTCAAAGAGGGAATAGCATCAACATCAAGCGGAAAATGGAGATACAGGTATATACATATATATGTATATTATAATAGTCTAAGTATATGTAGTAAACGTGGAAAATCGTACCGATCTTTGCGCTGATGGGATAAATATATGCTTTGAAAAAAGTGTTGTCCATAGGTTTTGATGATATACTCGCATCCGTTTTTTTTAGTGAAAAAACGTAGAATTACGTATACCGAGTATTTGTAACTAATATCGTTGTGCATAATTATATACATCGTGTATATGTTTTGATTTTGATGAAAATGAATTTTTTGTCAGTTACTTAGACTGAATGAAATTTCGGATCTAATTTTAAGCTTGTCGAAATCGATAGCATCGTGAAATTCTTTTTTACATCTTGATCTACCTAATATAGCCGAATATAATCGGTTATCATAAAAGTTATATTGAAGCTATACCTATTACATACTTGTAGCGCCATATTATATGTTGAAAAACTTGGCACATTATATACGAATGTTACAATTGCTCGTAACAAAGAACAAAAAAAAGCTAAATCCTTTTCTTTTAAACTTGCAGAGAGCGCGGCGTTTTTCGATACAACGATGTATCGAGTCTCTGGTACATGCATGTCAGTGCAAGGAAGTTAACTGTGAGTTAGCCAGTTGCCCGAGAATGAAGAGGGTGGTGACCCACATAAAGGCCTGCCAGAGGCGCACATCCGGTGGCTGTCCGATCTGCAAGCAGCTTGTTGCACTCTGCTGTCATCATTCAAGGAACTGTCGCTTGGACCAATGTACGGTGCCTTTCTGCTTCAGCATCAAGCAGAAGCTCATGGAGGAGGAACTACGTCAACGGCTACGGCGAACTCAGCTGCCAAGGTAATGACGAATTCACAATTGTTTTGTAAAATATACACGCAAAAACTCGGCCAAACGTATTGTCTAATGACAGATTTATTTTTATTTGTTCGCAGGCGAAGAATGGGCTGATATGTCTATAACATACTTACCGAAACTACAGACTCGAGGGCGGGGGTATAGTCTACTGGTCCGCATCTATATACTAATATGATACAACATAACAACCTGTAAATGAATATATATGATAATCTTAAAGTTATATATATATAATGTACGCGCTATTTTTGTATTATAAATGAAATATGCATTTTTTAAATTAGCCTTATTGATGTCTCTTATGTTTCTTAATAAATATCAATTTTTCGAATGTCAATTTCTATCATTTCTATCATTTGAATTTTATCAAGGGGCGCTTTGGCGGGGAAATGATGAGGACGGCGCGAAGCACAAACCCGTATTCTAACCTCGCGAAGAATGTCGACTTGAAAGCTATATATTCATCTAGTATTGTGAAAAAAGATTACTTTTTTTCAGCTGAATAATGCAGATATTGAAATTATGTTAGGCATATTTCTATTCGCTACGTGTATAAAAAGAGTAAATGGCGCCACTTTCCACGCGGTTAAGTAGGAATCGACCATGAAGTTCAGGATTTCTCCGTGGCGCCACTTTCCACACGGTTAAATGGGATCGACCATGAAGTTCATAATTTGTCCGCTTTTTTGCACATAGCGAATTAGTCTTGAGAGAAAGCGTCCATGATCTCCCTTAAGATTCTTCTTATCTCATCCGGTGTCACGTGACTTGCGGTATTAGACGCGAGACAGCATCAACGATAACGCGAATAGATCCAGTTTACTGTCAAGATGTATGTCCCTACTTTACTGAGTGAGCTAGAGCAACTTATACATATGCTTATAGAAGCCCAAACACGCCCGAGCAACAGTTCCAGGATACTCCAAATACTCAAAGCAGTCCACATGGCTGCATTCATTAAACAACGCCAAGTATAAGTTTAGAGTTCTAATCAATCTATTACTTACAATCGATAATTCGTATTATATTTGTTATCTCTAAATAAAATCAATGAAATGAGAGTTTTACAACAAATTAAAATTCTCCTATTCTTTAAAATAGGCTCAGTTTGCGCAAGATATATGGGACGGCACAGCAAATACGCTGCACTGTTGGATCCAAGTCAATCTCAAAATAACAGCAGAATCAACAACAATAGCAATAGCTGCAACCAGGCCTGCATATGAACACACTGCTGCAGTAACAATAACATCAGACGCTTCAAGACCGCCGTACCTATTAGTACCTACGAAAGTATAGTTACACGGAATTGTTGTCGGAATGTTTGGTATAGTAAATAAGTATTTTGGTGCTGCGTGCATAGATAGAGAAAAAATACGTGTGGAATTTTTTAAAAGATTTATTTATATCTAAATTATACAACGATTTATCACTTTTGTTATGTCACCAATATTGATGTCGCCGCATATACCCTACGTCATCATCGTCAACGGCAGGATAGCAACGAACATTTGGCCTCCTGACAGTGCTTTACATGATATAAAATGCAACAAGCTGATGCTTGCAGATCTAGGTAACTCAATCGTGATTTATTTTATTTTTTATTAAATTTAGCTTCATTTCTTATGTTTAGTTACAATTATCAGTAATTTAAAATTTGTATTCTGTAGAGCTAAACTAAAAATAAACCCGTGAGCCCTAAAAACATCTAAGTATAACCTATGCACAATAAGTTTTTAATGTATGGCTAATGTAAAATTTTAATACAACGTTATTGAATTCCACAAGTTACCAATAAAAAATTAGAATGTAAATTATAAAATATAAAACCATAATACATAAACTTTCTTTACTCAAGTGGTCATCGAAAAATACAGTTTTATAACGCTTATAGAAGTGAGGAATATAAAAATATCTTTGATCGCTTTGGATTTATTTCCAATACTTCAAGTACAACTGATGAAGATAGTCTAAAAGCTAAAACTGACAAAACAATTAGGTAAATCTATTTAAAATATGTATGAATTACATATAGATAATATAGCTCGCGTTTTTCTTAATGTAGAAATATCTGTGAGAATATTTTTAATTATTCTAATATATACCTACCAACGAACTGATCTGGCGAAAGATCTTTTTCCTGGCTCTCCCTAATAAAAGTGTGTAATGAAAGTGTGTTTGATTTTAAACGTATAAAGTTGAATGAAATTTTAACAAATGAATTATCTAATTAGATCAAGAAGAAGATAATGATGCTATTCTATATGACGTAGGCATCGATATCGGCATGGACGTGGATAGCGACGTGGACAGCGACGCGGACATTGACGTGGCCAGCGTCAATCACATGAGGCCTGGAATCAAACAGGAGCCTCTTGAGGTAGGTCGTGTAGAGTTCTGTGCTAACTGTTTTTCCTATCTAATTAGATTATTCATTTGTTAAAATCTTTCGCCAGATCAGTTCGTTGGTAGGTATATATTAGAATAATTAAAAATATTCTCACAGCTATTTCTACATTAAGAAAAACGCGAGCTATATTATCCCGTCAGTTCTTACATATACACAGCTATCCACAATTTTGAAAACAAATTTAAAAACGTAAAAAAGCTTGCGCGGGTAATAATAATAATAATAGATATTGGCAGCAGCAGGTGTGACATTGAGTCTGCGGTATAATCTGTATTATGATTTATGTCGTGCGATTAAGATTTCGATAATTAATGAATATGTCCTTATACGCAGAAGCTCGGCGTACTCTCTATCTCCCAGGACCTAAAGGACGGGTAGTCTGGCGTTGATTCATCGCACTTTGCGCCTATTTAAAGGTATAAGAGAATTACAATTCGTTTTCATAATAGAGACTATATAGAGAAAACAGAAATAATGAATCCATGACTTACTTGGTATATTTCTAGGATATATTCGTCGAAAGCAGCGCTGAGAATGGGATTGCCGTTGAGCACGTGAAATAAATGGTCCATTTCTTCGATCGAGTTAGTATCTTTAACTGCGTGTAAGAATTCCCGAAGCTCCTGAGCGACGTGCATCCAGCCCGGGCTTCGGTTCGCTTCCAACCGAAGTCTCGCGGGTCTGTCAATCACACCTGGCTCCCTGGGGTTCGGTATATGCCGTTGATGGTGAGCAGTCGCAGCGATGGCTGGTTTTGTCGCGACATCCCTCGAAGAATTTGCCTGAGGTAGACTACCAGAATTTACCCCCGTTGGTCGCGCCGTATGCGGCGGTACAATCACTCGTCGGCTGCAAACGGGTGCAAATTGAAAATGTGTCATTTGACAACTACTTTTTTTATCGATTTATTGCATACGTGCAAGAAAATCATGAATTTATTATTACTTTAGTAACTTAGCCTGCTGCAGACGTTGACGGAATTTTCGTCGCTTGAGTCTGTGCTTCATGTTCAAGCAGAAAGGCAGCGAACATTCGGCCTCCCGACAGTATCTTGCATGATGACAGCAGAGTGCAATAACCTGCTTGCAGGCCAGGCACTTATTGTTTATGTACTTGGAGCAGGTCCTTGTATGCTTTACCGCTTTCTTCATCCTTTGGCATTCATCAAACCGGCAGTTTACGCCCTGCTTGCAATAAATGGCATGTATCAATGCATCTACATATCTGTCTATTCTTAACTTCCGCTCGCCCTGTAAGTATCAAAAAAGTTAGACATCTTTTATGTTAATTTACTTAAATTTTTATTACTTATTTTTTTTTTATTTTGATAATTATTGAAACTTATTGAAAATCTACATTTTACGACATACACTGAAAAGTCTTCAATTTCCTATTCATTTACCATGCCATACTCATGCCCTTATCAAGACTCAGTGGTAGTATCCAAAATATATTATTGGATTTCGTGATATATGCGACATATATCACAATAATCCTTACGGTGATGTTATCTATAGCACTGGACTCTACACGACCTACCTCAAGAGGCTCCTGTTTGATTCCAGGCCTCATGTGATTGACGCTGGCCACGTCAATGTCCGCGTCGCTGTCCACGTCGCTATCCACGTCCATGCCGATATCGATGCCTACGTCATATAGAATAGCATCATTATCTTCTTCTTGCTCCAGCTCCATCTCGATGTTGCAGATGTTCTCTTCTTTGATATTGTTCATTATATATAAAGTTTGGACGAGTTATTATAGAATATAGAATTACTGAGTATTATAATGAATTATCGGCTTCAAAAAAGTCACGTACTCAAATCAGAACTACTTTCTCCTACGACGGAAGACGAGGAACTGAAGAACTATGCGGAGCGATAGTGAAGGGCAGGCTCTAACTGGCGGCATAAGCGAGTAGCCCTATAGAGGGGGATAGACGGTCACGTTAGAAATTTCTATTTACTCGATATGTGTAAACACTCGAGATGAATATATTCTGAGCATTATAAGTACATATTTTCATAGAATTTCGATCAAAGTAATTTTCCGTGAATCGAATGTTGACGACGATTGTGTATTGTCTCGTGTGTTATTGTCATAATTCAGTTAGGAAAAACAAAATTTGTCTGTTATACAAATTTATTTAATTTTTCACGTAAATTGTAATTTTAAAACTTAATTTTACTTAATTTTAAAACAAATTTTGTTTTGTAATACTGGTAAAACTAGATCATAAGAACTATATAAGAAGATCATAAGAGTATATTATACAATTTACAAAAATATAATGTACAAAAACAAAAATATAGAATCTCATAATTTGTGCAATATAATCTTAATTAACGCGAATTAGTCTAATGCCATCGTTACATTATTGCTAACAAGACAAAAGTATTGAATCGCTATAACTTAATTTTAAATTAATTTATGTTTCAATAGTAACAAATAGGAATCATATGTAATATTAAAGAGATTATATGTCACTGTTAAATCTGTAAAAAATTATTCGTCCCGTTAATTAGAATTGGGACGAAGAAAGTCAGACTCTAAATTTGTACGATTGGGTGAAAGATGGTATGATCCGCGGCTGGAAGTCCGACTTGTATACGTGCTGTCCTATCGAACGAATGGAATTTTTCTACGATTTGGTATGGCTG